>JAAEAF010010975.1:0-18682 GCA_011037195.1 Triatoma infestans | reverse complement strand
AAAAAAAAATGAGATTAATAAATATAGTATGGGCCCCCTTCAGATAATTAGTATCCATTCAGAAATCCTTATTTAAGAAATAAAAGTCTTATTAAAAATTCCATTCCAATTAATAAAACATTCTCGGCCGCCCCCCCTTTTTCAAAGTTTAAAAATAAATCTAATTAATTTATTTTTAGGTTTCTAGATTGAACCTATGATCGTTTTTTTTTAAATAACGATATTCAGAGCTTTCATTCATTAATATTACATTCCATTTTTACCAAATTTAAACGGAAGTCAATACAATAAAAATTAAATTAATTAAGATAATTTATAAAGTAGAAAGAATATATTATAAAAATTTACGTCCATACTTAGACTGTTTAAAAAAAAAAAATGTTTCGAAACTGAATGAACAAAAAGAGTTTAGTTTTATAATTTCCACAAAAATCTATTGTTATGACTGACCGTTAGATACTTTGCCCTAGTTAAAGATTGAAATGTCAACAGTTTTTTCTAGCAAATTTTAAGTTATTACTTAGTAATTTTAGTTATATAATAGCACAATAGTTTGTTCAAACAATATCGTCACAATATCTTTTGTAAAATATTGTGAATTTCATCAATCTTTTCTAAATAATTTTTTCCCCAGTTTAATTTTTTTTTTTTTTTAAATAAATATTTTAGTTAACAATATTTTTACTTTTTAGTGACGTTGCTGTTTTCTTGATACTCGAAGCACGAAAAAGATATATTATATATTTATTTATGCTTATATACATATGCTTCTTTCTGTATTTATGAGTGTGTGGTTGCTGCTTAATAAGTTGGTTAAGTGAAGAGGCGTAGCTTAAAATTAAAAAAAAAAAAAGTGAAACACTCACATAACTTTCTCAGTGCAATTCTCGAATACTTTTGAAAATTAAAAAATTGTCTTGACTAACATAAAAGATTAATATTTTTATTGTTATTATTATTAGAATCCTTCAATATTGTGTTGGTGTGAGATATTGAAATGGTAGTTTAAAAAATATCCTTAACATTCCGCAATACCCTGACAAGTGAATGATATTGTTGCATGATGATGGATGGTGCCTTTTCCAAGCTAAACATCTTGTTTTTGATTTAATTATTGTAATTCACATTTGCTTATTATAACTTACTTACTTTACTATACGGTGCTTTACTATACAGTCCTTAAAGTAGGACCTGGGACCTCCTCAATAAGTTTTCCCCATTCGTTTCGGTCTGCGGCCTTGTGGCGCCATCCTCTCATTCCAACCCGACGGAAGTCTTCCTCCACGTCATCCAACCATCTAAGTCGAGTGCGCCCTAGAGATTTCTTGTACCTTCTGGTTTCCTAATTAATAATTTTCGAGGTAATCTCTCCTCAGGCATCCTTTCCACATGTCCCAACCGCTTCAACCTCCCTTTCCTTTATTTGGGCGCCTATATCCGGCTATCCAAACAAGTCTCTCAGTTCTTCATTTTTTTTTTTCTTATTTTCCAAAACGCCATTCACGCATCCTTCTAAAAAATATCCTTCTAAATATTTTTTTTTTCTCTCCCAGACGCCGAGGATATTTATGTTCTTTTTTACTGAGCACCCACGTTTCGCTGGCATAAGTGACGATGAGTCTGATAATAGTTTTATAGAGCAATTATTTTTATCCTTGCGGGATAAATCCTTGAACCGGAGAAACTTCTGAACCTCGTACAGGCATCTATTTCCGGCCCGATACTCTCGTCGCCTTGATTTCTGCGAGAGTAATACCGTTATTGTTAGTTATGAGCGACCCTAGATATTTAAAATCGCTGCATATTGGGAAGTTGGGACCTCTCAAACTGGATTTGTCCTTCCTCACGGCGACTGGGCATTCGAAGTTCGCATTACTAATGCTACAATAATAATATTTAATACAAGGTTATGTTCAAATTCAAGTAGACGTATAAGAACTGTGTATATGTTGTTTACCACGTTTATGGAAAATTTTTTGAAATTGTTTCGAAAAAAAGTCACAAAAAAATAAAAAAATAAAAATGAAAAAAACATTTTTAAATTCGTAATTTCAATTAATTGATATTGTATCAAAAAACTTGATATGTTTGAAACATATTTAGTTCTCCTCTATATTATAATATAGTAATTAGAAATAACATTAAGATTGGGAAATATAAGGAGGCCTAAAAGTAAATTTCCTCATAGAAAACTATTCAATTAAAAGTTATAGAAACATGAACAAAATCGCTAGTGCTGTTATTTTGAAAAGAAAATCTTTGCAAATTTAAAAAACTAATTTAGTAATGTTCTCTAATTTCTAATCACAGAAAAAAAGAAGAGAACTCACGAGAGTGATAATGAAAATCAATAAATACACAAAGTACAATACACGATCGCAATATTTATTTTTTTCAAGCGGTAACAGAATTGTAATTCTTCCCAGGGACTAATGGGAACCACATTGAGATACGTGTTGTTGTGAAAAGGAGCCGTCCAGTCCCATTATCCAGATCTTACTAAAATCAAAGCTCCCTCCCCTTCTGTTTAATATTCCAATCTATGCAAATTAACAAATTACAACTGCTTTAATACGGTAACAAACATAAGTTAAGGGCACTTAGTCATTAGCATAGCTTTCATTCTCTCGCCCAATAACTTCCTTACAATTCACCATATTGCGGAGCAGATAAGGAACCAAATTGTCCAAACTATTAATATTATTATTATTATTATAATATTGGTCAGTTATTAAAAGGATATATGTATTTCGGATTTAACGATTGATTTGTGGATATTTAGGGTCACATATTCTATGATTATATATTTAAACGCCATATTTATTTGTGTAAAAAAACTTTTTATAGTACTATTAGCCAAAGCTAGTACCCAGAGTATTTAGGAGGATTGAAGTGCGTTAATTTCTTTAAAAAAAAAAAAAAATTAGTGAGAAACACTTGCAAGACATTTCAATTTAAATCATTTTTGATTGATTTATTTATTTATACCTTAATTACATTAATTAATACCTTTATATTTATACCGTAATTAATTAATAAAATAAATATGATATAAAAAAAATAATACTTCTCTTAAATTGATTTTCTTCAAACTCAGAATTTCAGCCATACATTTATAATTCCTATTAATATTAGAGTAAAGCTAGGAGAGATGACGCACATTTCAAAGTTATGCCCTGTATCAAAGTATAGGAGATATATTAAAGAAGTAATTCTTATAAAACATATGTCAACTATTATTATCTGAAAAAAAAATGTTATTTTTCAAAATAAAGACATTCTCATTTATGTACCAGAAACAAAATACAAATACACTACATTTGGCCGTCTCTCCTGCTATGTTAGGATAGATGAGTCTAGGTAGGATTAGGTGAGACTCTCCTCGTGAAAGAATATCGGTCCTGATCATGAAACTGGTAACATGAAACTTGGTAAATACTATGGTCTACGAGTCCAGCTTTAACGACAGCAGGAAATCTTTCATTTAGTCAATTAATATAGTATATAAAAATTTACTAAGTGTTATGAAAATTCAGATATTATTCACCAGATATGGCTGATGCGTGTATAAATGTTCGTAGAATACAGAAGAACAAACTCCCTCAAAATAATTGACAGAAAAATATATTGGTTCAAACACTGGCTTACTCTTTTTCAGTGTAACTCATGTTCTTTTAATGACTCCCTGCTTAACTTACAAACTTGGCCCACTCAGTTTGCCTTACTTGGAGAGAGAATAAGGGAATCTCGCTTGCAGGAATCTGTGAGACGCGCAACCATGTCTGATCGTTTTGTTCTGTACAGCCACTTAACATCTATGGGCAGGGATCGCGTTTCTTCAGCCTTTTCTGACGACCTTTCATTCTTGGAAATGCGGTGGCTTTTCAAGTTAAGAGGGAAGCTTCTTTACCTAAATTATAGGCCCTGGTTAGACAGGGAACTAGAGCTAGAAAAGTGCTCCCTGTGTAATAGCGGTTCTCGTGAGGAAGTTTACCACTTTTTGGGAGAGTGTCCCTTATTAGCTGAATTTCGTCTCCTTTACTTCTCCAAGCGTACGCTTTCTAGAGAGGAAATTGTATCCTTCCTAACAGGTCGGACCCACCCTCGGCCCCTTCTCCGCTACGCTCGCCATGCTTGGAAAGCAAGATATAACTGGATCCCTGATTTTTAGTTTAGTTTAGTTTAGTTTACCTGTTAGCATAATTATTATCAGTTCCTTTTTTTACTTTCTTATTTTCTCTTTGATTAATGCATAGAAGATTACTTTCAGTTTTTTTTGTACCTTCATTTATATTATGTACCTTTTTATTTATTTATGTATTTTTTTTTTTTCTTTTTCTTTGTAAAATTTTTTTTTTTGAATATGCTTTGTGTTTTTATAATGATCAGTGAACTCTGGCAGACGGCTGCAGCCATTGCCTTATAATATGTTGTCCCCCCCCCCCCCAAAAAAAAAGAAGTTTATTTGCTACATTCTGAATATATATCTATATTAATATATTATATTATTATTATTTCAGAAGAACAACCAAAATAACCGCCTAAGAATTTTATACAATACGTTCGCCTTCTGATTTCTACTCCTGCCGACTAACTTCCATGACGCCACGGTGAGTGGCAAACAAGAGACAAGTAAAGCTGAGTCTTCTCTCCATACCCCTCCGTCATCACTCCTAGCTTATGTACCCTACTATAAAGAGACGATCGAATCGTATAAATTTTTGAAATTGCTGCTTTAGTGGCTAAAGCCAATGACAACATCCATTTCCCCTCCCCCAGATCCATCCCTTAAATGATTTATCCCGCAAAAAATGTTTCAAATAAAAGTTTGTAGCTCTTTGTATGTTTAATTGATGTAATAAGTTAAAGAAATTCGTTGGAACCGTTTTTTGAGAAAATCGAAAAAAAAAACAACTAAAAAAATTTATTCAATAAACTGGAAATTCCAGTCTACATATTTTGATCACCTGATTTTGGTTGTTGTGTAATGCTGTAAAATTCAAAATTTCGGACTCAGAGGATCTTAAAGACATGTATTTCCAGTGTAAACTTAATTTCGAAAATCTGGCACGATCTTAATAATTCTAACTAAGCAGTAAGCGAAAATAAAATAACCATAAAATGAGAAATACGTGACTATAATTTGAGAACTGTTTCAGATTCTAAAATATTATTAAACAGTAATTGGAAAATAAAGTAACTAATTTTAAGGAATAAATTAAAAAAAAAAAAAAATTCAAGAGATAAATTATCCTGCTTTATTACTGTTTATATTTGCATAATTAAAAAAATTTACCGCTCAGGATCAGTTGACCCAAAAAATAGATTCGTTAGAGGGGAAAGATATATATTGTTTATTTATTTTGTATAAAATAATAAATAAATAAAGACAAAAATAAATTACATAATTTCATTATAATTAATGGGCTCCTCCAAAACTGGAATAAAAAAAAAAATCTGGTGTGAAACACTCACACAACTTTCTCTTCCTACTCCAGTACTCAAAATTATAATTGACAAATTTGATAGTTAGTCTGCCAAATTTAATGAAATTAGTCGAAAAATGAAAATAACTTTTCAGTAAAACGTCAGGTTTACTAATTTCCTTGAAACTCGGAATTTGAGTCATATATTAATTTCTAGTTATTTCAATTGGATGACAGAATTGTATAATAACTGTGATAGCATTTTAAAGAAAACCATAACCCCCCTCCCCCAAAAGTCCCCTTAAATGAATTTATCAGGGGAAAAGTTTCAAATAAAAGTTGTAGCTCTTTATATGTATAGTTAACAACGCTGGTTTAAAGAAAATCGTTGGAGCCATTTTCGAGAAAATACCAGAAAACTGAAAATTATATTTCAGTAAAAACGCACTTCCGGTTATCTATTTTTTTTCAAACTCGGAATTTCAACAACATATTTAATTCTAATTAACATTATTTAGATGACAGAATTGTCTAATATACTGAAACAGCAGTTAAGATGAAAACCTAACCCCACCCTCCCCCAGAAGTGCCCTTAAATGAATTTTCCTGGAGAAATGTTTCAAATAAAAGTTGTAGCTCTGTAATGTGTAGTTGATATACCAGTTTAAAGAAAATCTTCGGAGCCTTTTTGAAAATTGCAAAAACGTAAAAAAAAAAACAACTAGTAAAGTGGTACTTCGTTGAGGAATATTGATAACGCACCGTCAGATCCCAGGGTGATACCTAAACGTAATACAGTTTTGAACTTCTACGATTTTTCGTTTTTGAGCTATGCTGTTCCATACATACCACACACAGACACCCACACACACATACACACACACAGGCCATTTGCTAAAAACCACTTTTTTGGACTCAGGGGACCTCAAAACGGATATTTCCGGTGAAAACTCGATATCGAAAATTTGACACGATTACAATACTTCCTCTTACTAGGAGTAAGAGAAAGTAAAAATTACTGAAAATTATTAATCATAAGAGGCGCTAATAAATTGTTTACTATGACGACAAATTTTTGGATACTATTATTTCATATTAACAACTTCTTGCGCCATCGAACAATAATTTCAAATTTAATTTGGTTCAACTAGATCATTTTTTTTTTTAATTTTTTCTCCAATGGCATTGATTACTACGATTTGAAATGTGGAAGTGACAGAATTCTATATGTAATTCTACACAATTTAAATTTAAAATTTAATTATCAACCATTGAATTGATGTTTTATATAAATCTGATTATATAAGATTTACTTTAGAGAGAGAAACACTTTATTCGTAAAGAATTGTCAGTGGGGCTGCTCGACAATGTCAAGTTGCTAACACACAGTTTACCAATCAATCGAACTGACATAAACAAAGAAAGAGGAAACAATACATTATTACACAGATTAAATCATGAAACAGATAATTTTGTTTTGTTATTGTTTTCCACTTTTCGACAACAGACGTGTGTGCGCAAAGTCTAACTGTAGATGTGGTGGTTAATGATGGCTAGAGAGTCTATAATAATCTCCTCCGTTAGCCTCGGCAATATATTCGGGTCTATACCGACCTCGTCCCAGAATTCCACCGTTTTCTTTGGAATAGTCCCCCGAGCACCGAACCATAGACCACGCACTTTATAGTCCCGTTCCCCAAACATATCTCTATACTTCTCGGAGAGATATGTAATACATTTGCTATAAATGGCACGCTTTTCTGTGTCGACCTTATCCCCCTGTGACGATCCATAGCTGTGGATCGTTATTTTCATAACGCACCGTCGGATCAGTGATGTACGCTATAATTATTTCTGGGACTTAAAATTATTTACTTATTTTCTTTACCCCTTAATTTACCCCTAGACTTATTTTCCAAACTAAGTACTTGTAATAATTTTTCCATAAAATTAAATTAAATAAGTTAAGAGCGTATTTAAAAGTTTCTAATCAACTTTTTATATTCATTAACTTATACAAAAAAAAAAAAAGAAGATTTATTTCATTTATTGGTCATAAAAAGTACTTAAATAACTTACGTTACTTTACCAAATATTAGTAAGGAATAACAACTGTTTATGTTATGACTCTGTAACTCCTTAACAGTGACAACTTTATCATTAATGTATTAATACTTCAATCATCATGATCATAGAGTAGGTAGAATTATATTTGTACTATATATAGGGTACATTTATGGTGCATGCATATATGAGGGAGAAAAAGAATATATATATGTCAGTGGGTATGTTTGACTATTATTTATGACTATATTGTGAATAATATATATGACAATTTATATATTCATTTGTCTTCCTTTGTATATCATACACACTTATTTGTTTTCTGGATGTACTTAATTAATTTATGAATTCATACAATAATTTTTTTTTTTTTTACTTTAATATCTTTAATTTTTTTAAAGTTTGTTGAAGTTTTAAAATATAAAGATATTTTATTAGTTTGTTGAGGATATTTTTATTTTGATATTTGATTTAATCGATATTTGTTTTGTTTTGTGTTTAATATCGATCTGATTTATTCTTGTAAAAAATAAAGTATCATTACATAGTCAATAAAATTAATAAAAAAAAGGAGAAGTTTATTAGCAGATTATTTGCCGAGGCTTACACAATAGATTTAATCCAACAAGGCCATGCGGTAACTCGAATGATTTTAGTAGGCCTTCACACTGGTCATTGTGATCTTGAGAAATACATGCATTGCATTTGCCTAACAACAAATTGCCTATGTAAGTTTTATCAAAAAAGAAGTGGAAACAATATTGCAAATATTATAGCAATATGAGGAGGGACTTGTGTGGCTGAGAGTTCGCCTCTTTTGGGAAGCAAAAAGATCCAATACTTCAAGATTTACCCAGAAGACTCTCTGCCTCTCTCTCCAGACTCCAGTGTGACTATTTAAATAGACAGAACTGGAGATATTACTGTAATTATGAGTGCCATTGGGTCGCGGTGGCATAGCAAAAATCTCCAGAATTTTAATGAAATACAGTAATAATGGTTTATTTACCCAGCATAAACTTCATCATTTTCTAGGTTGACATATAAATGTTTTGCTTAATTTACATTGTCACATTAATTGAAGTACTGTTATAAATTTGGAAAAAAAAAAAAAATTATTTACACAATGTCTACATTCCCAATGGGTTTACATCGAAAGTCCAAAAGCTGATAGTAACATCAAAATTACTGCATAATATTCATAAATCCATAAAATCACCCAAGCTTCATATTACGTATCCAACCTGATCTTATACAACGACCTAAAAGTCAGTTTCATCACAGAAATAATATCTTTCCGTTATAAAAAATTCCATGAATCTCTCCTCCTTCATCCTAAGAGAGAGGTCTCGTCCTACAACTGACTTCTTCTAACATTCCAGGTAGTCCTCCCCGCCGACTGAAACGCCTGTGGCGAGTCTTCTACTACCTTTTATTAGTCGTAATGCCTTTTTTGTACTATCCTAGCCCTATCGACGCCGATTTTGCCGGATGTGGAGAGGTATTAATAGGCGTAAAGTTTATACAAATCTATGTAAGACCGTTAGAAGTTGTGCCCATGTGACTGGACGTGCGCAAGATCACCACCATTTTAAGCATTTAAATGTTTTCAAATTATGATTGCAATAATGAACTGGATATATTTAAGGGTTACTGTCTGTCAGCAGTGTATGGTAAAGTTAGGTTATTAAATGTATTATGGTTAATTGATATCCATCATATTAGGCATTTAAATACAGAAAAGGCAAGTAAAAATGATTTCGATAAACTATCTGGTTACTATAATTTAGAGTATAATGAGGAGAAACTGGAAGATACTGATTATCATTTTCCTGAAAGTGTTTCTATTATTGACCTCTCTATTATTATTATTATTACTACACACACTCTTAGCCACCGTACCTAACGCATAGCGCCAAAACCGGTGCCTATGGTCACTTAGCCTTATCTACAAGGTAGATAAGTTCCCGTCCCTGCCACGGGGAGGCGGACCTCTACTTATTCGTCTAGTCCTTCTTATTACCGCGACTTCTTGAGCGAACTCGACAGTCTTCAAAATTCCTTGCATTTTTTACCAGCTCTTTACATTCTCCCGGCCAGTTCTCCCCCTACTTATCAGCTTGAATTCCATATGGATTCTAGCCTCATCGAGGAGAGGACACCGGAAGAGAACGTGATGCACCGTGTCCCGTTGACCGCATTCACAATTTGGGGAATCTTTCAATCCCAAGTCGAAGAGCTTAGAATTGAACTCTCCATGCCCCGTTAAATATTGTGTAACGGTCTGGGATAGCCGCAGCCATCGCATCGACAGTCTGTGATGCAGATTCGGAAGAAACTCATAAGTGGTCCTTCCTGTCTCTGCCTTATCCCAGCGTCTTTGCCACTTCCCTATCTCATACTCTACGATCGTTTTTATTATTGACCTATCTATCCGCTGCTGGACCTAATTATTTTGAATATTTTTATGATAATTCTTTTGCTAAAAATGATGTTATTTCAACAATCTGGAATCCGCCAAAGACTAAGGATATTGGTGAGACCACTACGGCGTCTGTTAAGAAGAGAGTTATTTCTAGTCGTACTAAGTGGAATCCTAGGTGTAATACTGTTGATGCACCTTACTTTTTCACTAACACACTGCCTCAGTAAACAATAAGGGATATTATTACTGAACAGTGACCCACACATGTGCACATGTCCTTATTTACTTATCATCATTTTTGCTAATTGCATTATATATACAATTGCAAATATCAATTAATCAATTCCTAGATATATACGGGTGTAACCGCAACCTCTGGCAATACTTCGGGATATGGTTTTTCACTTCATCTGAAACAAAAAATTTCTAATAAACCATGGACCGATTCGTTCACCTTCAAAAGTTATTCTTCATTTTGGAAAATTTTCAGTTTTCCTACTTTTTCTCATAAAATTGATTATATCTCAAAAAGTTTTTTACATAAATCATATTCAATTACACCTTTGGAAAGAGCATTAAATTTCCTATAAGAAACAGAAGTTTTATTTTAATTTAATTAATTATAAGGTTTTTCAGTGACTTTAAACTCAACCCTACAGCGCTTCGACTGTTAAAAACAACTTTTCAATAGTATTTTCTTATAAATTTCTTTAAGGCTAGCGTATGGTCCGGTTACAGAAAAAATATCTACATTTCAACAGCTTTCCAACGATAATAAATATCATGGGGTTTCTTTCTTGTTTTGTCAAAGAAAATACGAAATAAATGTAAAAAACAACAAAATTCAAATTGAGAACTGTTACAAAAATATCCTAAGATTAATTAATAATACTGGAATGAACTTTGGAATTGTAATCTCACGATAGAAATCCGTCTAATTCTAATAAACAGAAACATAAGTCGTGATTTAGCTGGTCATACATTCAACCACAGTTCTCTGACAGAATACCGAGATATGATTTTTATTTATGGTTTTTGTAACGGCAGCGAGTCGGAAGCTGCAGCTGCGTATGCTCGGGAAGAGCTGGAGCATAGGATATATGAAGCTGCGGAAGAAATTAAAAACAACCTGGGTGAAATGCTAAGTGCTGTTTCGTCAGTGTCACGAAGAAGTAGACTTTGTCTACGCGAAGGATAAACATTTTGAACATTTTCTTTAAATTAAATTAAATTTTTCTTTTGTGTAAAAAGTTTTTATTTATTTTTTTGTGTGTTTTTAAATTTTTAACCCTCTTACAGATGGAAAAGATTTTTTTCGTTAATTAAATCATATTTTTTGTATTTTCTTTTATCATGCTCAACTCCATCATTTTAACAATTAATAAACTTTGATTTATGAGATTTATTTGTTTATTTTTTTTATTTGATTTATCAGAAAAAAAAACAGAGGCAATATTAGCTAATCTTAGGATATTTTTATAACAGTTCTCTATTTGAATTTTGTTGTTTTTTACATTTATTTCGTATTTTTTTTAGCAAAACAAGAAAGAAACCCCATGATATTTATCATCGTTGGAAAGCTGGTGAAATGTAGATATTTTTTCTGTAACCGGTAAGCGTATGCTAACCTTAAAGAAATGGATAAGGAAATACTATTGAAAAGTTGTTTTTAACAGTCGAAGCGCTGTAGAGTTGAGTTTAAAGTCTCTGAAAAACCTTATAATAAATTCAATTAAAATAAAATTTCTGTTTCTTATAGGAAATTTAATGCTCTTTCCAAAGGTGTAATTGAATATGAATGATGTCAAAACACTTTTTTGGATAGTCGTCACTTTTAGAGACAAACAGTAGAAAAAAAACCTGAAAATTTTTCCACACAAAATGAATGAATAACTTTTGAAGGCCACCGTAAATCGTACCATTGTTTATTACAAGTTTTCTTGTTCCAAATGTATGAAAAACATATCCCGAAGTCTGCAGCAACCCGAGGAGGTTGCTGTTAAACACCGACTATAATTAAAATATTCATAGTTAACATACCAAATCCCAAAGTGAAGATCTGGAACTAAAAACTAGAACCTCGTAACCTCTTCAGCTTGGAGGTACACCCAAATCATATAATATAAGATATATGTATGTGTAATTCCAAAAAAAAAAAAAAAAATTAAATCTTTTGTGAAATACACGCCCACAGGTCTTTTCGCTTATTGCAATTACACAATTATAAAATCGATCAATTTCCTTTGAACTTTAGATATTTTTATTTAGCCCTAACATAAATAATGTACCTATCAAAATAAGTACATGTTTCAGCCCAAGGCAGGTAACTGCTAAAGTGGTTAAATTGAAGTTTAAAAGAGAGTGCCAATAATATCGTACAAACCTAGATAACATTTGAAACGGATTAAAAACTTTAGATTTCTCAGAACTTCTTATAATCAATTTTTCCGGAAAACGGTATCGTCCATATCTGTGCAAATAGCATTTTAAGTTTAACGAAAATTGTTGTTTTTTAAGCCTGTTTTAGAGAAAATTCCAAAAAAAATGGCCTAAAAAATCTATACAGAAGTAGGATTTCCAGTTAACGAATATTCTATACATACATTTATGATATCTTCATATTATAAAGGTGATAGAACCACACATTGTACTGAAGTGGTACATTAAAGGAAAGCTTAACGTTGCTACTCCTGCAGAACCTTTCAAAAGTAAACATTTTCTTGAAAAAAAAAAAAATGCTTCAAATAAAAGTGATTGGTATTCATGTACGTAGGTAGTATACGTACGTTTAAAGAAAAAAAAATCGTTGGTGTTAATTAAAGAGAAAATGGCGACAAACTGCAAAAAAAAAAAAATCTTAAATTCAAGTCATATTTCCGGTTGATGGATTTTGAACAAAACCGGTACCTAACGGTGTGATAGTAACTAAACGGTATATCAAGTTTGAGCTTCCTGTAATGTGTTTCCTTTTTTTTTTTTTGAGATATTTTGTGTATTTCCGGTGAAACTCAATTTAAAAAGTTCGAAACAAAATCGTCCTTCCTTTCACCTGAAATAAGAAAAAAATAATTAAACTGGCAATTTTTTAAATAAATAATAATGTTAGAAATGAAATTGTAAGCGTCTATAATAAGTAATAACAGAATTCTTACTTTCATTAAGCTAATAATATATAATTTGTCACTATTTCAATGTAAAAATTAGATATAGAACATATATTTTATGACAAACATATAAAACTGGCTAAACAACTTAATCTACATGATGTAAACTGAAGAAATCAGTTGGCGACCAACGTTGAACGCCAACTTGTGGATCCGGCCTAAGTACTCTGCTCTGGCAAACAGACAGTGTGCATTCTCAGAATTTTTTGATACAGTATAAATATCCGCCAACGACCAATACATTTAAATGATTAGACCTTTGCAATGGTACCGCAAAGATAATGCAACCACAGCAGAGAGATGAGAGGCCCTCTCTGGTTATCAGAGACTACTCTCTGACTTAGGCAGGCTAGAGTAGGAGAACCGGTGTATATAAGCCAGTAGGAAACTATCTAGAGGAGATCTATCAGATACAACCATACATCGCATCGTGTCATCACTCTACTCTACCATTCATTCTCATCATTTCATATAAAGTCCAGTGCAGTTAGTGTAAACTTAGCTACATTATACTAGTGTCTTCATATCTAGTTCATTTAATCTTTACCTAATTTCTCTCCTCAACAACTCCATTATAACCTTATTAGGTATATTTAAAAATTTTAGCTCTAGTTGAAGTGTCTTAAACAATCGTACGGAATTTATTAAAAAAAAGATTGTAGAATTCTGCATTTAAATGAAGTCGTGGTGATTTCCCTCTTGCCCAATAATAGCCTGTCAACTGTTATAGAAACATGAAACCTTTTAGTGGTTTTTTAATAAAAACTAAACAAGTTATACGAAGAGAAAAAAAATTATATAGAGTTCATTCAATGATGTTAGAACTGGTTCAAACCCCTTCTAATAACAAGAACATTTTAGTTTATGTTCATTTTTCAATTACCACACCTCCCCCAAATACGATAGAGTCACCCCTAGTGGGGCTGTAATTCAAAGAGAAGGGTTTCCTTAATGTTATCGTGGTGGACACAACTGTAGAACTTACTATTGGAAGGTGGTAACAACTCTTTTGTTCTAAAAAGTTGGGTGTACCTAAAACTCAGCTAGACGCCCTTTTACATTAAAGTACTTGTATATTATTCTTTTCAACACATTCCCTTCAACCTCAACAAAAACCCCTTATATCCGCCTTTTATAAAGAAACTTCTTTAGATATAATGAATCACTATTACATTTATTACCAAACACAGGAGCCATTTTAATTAATTGTTGGCTTCTGTAACGTTAGCAAAAGGAGACATTCAAGGGGGTTTGTGGTTCTAATAATAGAAAAGGAAATAGAAAAGAACTTTCGTCAGTTTGGTCTGAGTCAGCGTCAGCAGAATGTTTTTTTTGGGGGGGTATCATTATCGTAAATCTTTTTCAAGTTTTTATTTTCTCTTACAGCTGTAAGAAGATCGTTCAAATTATGGAAATTAAGTTTTCGTAGATGATAACAAACAAACAAAAGTTTTCAGCCAATGAGCTATGTGTAAACTAAATATGTCAAAAAACGAAAAATCGCTTGATATTCAAAAAACGATAAATAAAATGTGATTCCGTTATACCAGCAATATATTAATTGGAGGTTCAAACAAATTCTTCTTTTCTTTCCCTATCCCATTTTCATTGACGAGAAGGTGAAGATAGTTCTGAAATTAACAAGCCAGTGGCAAGTTGACATGAACTGCTTTTAAGGCCATTAAAAAATGGCTCGTAAAATGAAGCATTTTCTCCAGGGGCAGTATGGTGGGAATGAAGCCCTTCCAGGCTACTCTTGAGGGGCTCATTATGCTCACAACCTATGCAATTTGGGGGGGGGAGGGGAATATAAGTGAGCTAAAGAGAAGAATTATTATGATTTTTTTCAAGTTTGGCGTTGGATATCTTGTGCCCGCCTTGGGGAATCGAAGATATCATTCGACATCAAGCCTATCCTTATTCCGCATGGTGTGGATCAGGCATCTTGTCTGCTTCATTTTTTAATCCCAAGCTAGTGTCCCCTGATGGACCAAAATTACCGCACCGGAGACAGTTCTTTTCTTGAATTCCTTGGAAGGATCATTTGCACCGTGAGGACATCCCGAGAGTAAGTGAAAACCCATCACTTTACCACCAAGCCACTTCCTTTCCTGCGGGTTGTAGCCTTTCGTCTACGATCATGGATTGGAGATGTAACATTATAACTCTTGTTTGTCTTCTTCTTATCCTTGGCCGTCCCTTCTGTGGGCGAGATGATCGGTACGGCGAACATAGTGTATTCAGTGAGCACAATGGTTCCTTGAGTCTAAGTGCATCTACTTCCTGAGATGCATAATAGAATAATAATAATGTAATGGATACTAGAAATTATATTATAAATATAATTTGAAGAAAATTATGATTTGAGAGAAAAACGCAAATTGGTTAATAAAAAAGGTAAAACCCAGGTAGAAGACCACCGTTACAGAAGAGTTCATAGAACTTAGTCACCTTTGTCTTTTTGCCCCTTTTCACAGGGGAGGATTTGAACTACAAAGAGAAGGCATTCTTTCAAGAGTGAGTCTAAATTCTGCATTCCAACAAGTACAGTCTGAATTAGACTTTAAACCACAACCTTGTATCAGGAATCGCTCTCTTAAATTCATTGCCAGTTTAAGTGTTACATTTGAGTTTCAAACAACCTAGCTACTAGTTATTTGTTTCCTTGCATTTATAAGTTAATTCAAGACTCAAAATTAATAATTATCTTGTAAATTTACTAAATTAATACATAGTTAAATTATTTATTAAAAACAGTGGTCCTAATACTGTGATTTCTATTTGTAATACTTCTATCTCTGTCTCAAGCATACACACAAGCCCTTTTCAAAACCGCTCGTGCTACTCACTACTACTACACAAACAATACACCATCACCAACTACTTTTCAATAATAATAATAATAATAATAATAATAATAATAGGGTTAGGAAAACAATTGTAATAGTTGTCATACATTACATGTTTTTTTTTTTTTTTTACAAAAAGGAATGAATAAATGAAAAACACACAAAACAATGCATGAAACATCAGTTGAGTTGATTCATACAATAAAAAAAAATTACATCTATATACATCTAACATCTATATATTATTAATGTAAATTAGATGTATAGCTGAAATTCCAAATGTGAAGAAAATTGGTTATTCGTGTAATAGGACCCGAATCATCAAAGATTCATAGGATCCGAAGGGCGGAGAAACATATTGAATGAATCAAATTTAGTTACTACCCATCTAGGCCAGACTGGAAAGGGTCAGGTCGGATTCATATAAATAGAACGACAGCAGTGCAGTTTAGAACAGTTTAAGAGGAGTTTACAACCAGTCAGCAACCTTCTCATCACTCAGCCAGTCTGTCTCTTTATATTTCTCTCGATACCTAATGTAATGACATATCAGGGTCATAGCAATGTCAAAGTGGCTCCAGCCAGCCGCCATCTTCACAAAGGATGGCAGGAAGAAAGGATAATTTATAACTAGTGGCCCAGCCGGCCGCTGTCTTCAAGACAAGGGCCGCGGCCAAACAAAAACCCCCTTTCAAATACAAGGGTCAATACATTACATCAAAGACAAGCACCGATAAAGCTGACCACTGACCTAAATCACTGGTCACCGAACTAACCAAGGTCGCACGCTACAAAAGATGTCTTAGTATGAGTACTTACTTACACACTTGACAGTATGTGAGTAAGACTAATATAAACTTCGTCCCACTGGAGGAGGGGATCAGTATATCAGTATCATCATTATCATTATATTATTATATGAGTAGCTACAGTATCATCAGTATCACGAGTATTATCATTATATCACTATAGCTTCAGTCTATCAGTATATATCATCACAGTACGAGAGCGCGTGCCTGTACAAGGTTAAACTTATAATTATTTTCATAGTTGTGTATATTAGTTATTTTAATCATTTCAAATTATTTGTTGTTTATCTCCTATTTATTTCTAATTATTTCATGTTAATAGTTACCATTTCTCATATTTAAATTATTGTTAAAAATATAGTCTATTTTTATAAATTCAGTGTTAGTAATTCAAGCAATAACTCCCTAAACTAACTTCCGCCTAATAAATCCCTCTTCAAGACATCTAACTTTATACCTCAGGAATCACGACAATTGATTCCACTACACTAACTTCTATTTTACTGTAAAGTTCTGGCAGTTTGTGTGTTCTCTCATTACACAGTGTTCAGCATACATTCTAATTTATTTCTCAAAAACCCGTTCTCTATAAATTCTCTCTCCTTCTCACATCCATTATAATCGAAAATGCGACTTTACAGAATACATTTTTGGAATTTCTCTAGAAAACGTTTAATACAATTTTTAAAATGGCTACAGGATGTAGAAGAGGATCTGGGGGAGATGGAGGTAAGGCAATGGAAAGGAAAGTGGATGATAGAGACGCCTGGCAGCAAATTCTTCTGGCGAAGGCAGGTTCCTCAAGGACAATAGAGCCAATGGAAGAAGAAGAAGAAGAAGGTGAGTGCGCTAGCCACTAGATCAACATTTGAGGACTACATTTATATAAATAACTTATAAAATTTTAATGAAATCGTTGAAGTTATTTTTTTTTTGGTGAGAAAATCGCAAAAACTGAAAACATCGTCTAATAGGGTCGCACTTTTAGTTGTTGGATTTTTTACCGAAACATTTGTCAGATTTTGTGGTGATATCTACAAAAGGAGTAACAAGTTTAAGGTTGTTTATGATTTTTTTTTTTTTTATTTTGAGACAATTTGTTCGCAACCCATATAGACCATGCATCAGAATTTTTTTTTCTCGTACTCAGAGAGGAACTTAAAAAATGTATTTTTGGAAGAAAACTCATTTCGAAAAATTGTACACGATCGTAGTAATTCCTCTTAAAGCAGCGACAGATATAACAATTAAAACAGTAATGCATTTGTTTATTGTTTATTTATATCCACAAAATTTTAATAAGACTGTTATAAAATAATTACTTAGTTGATTTATGTGAAAGTGATTCTATTTTTAAAATTTGACTGTATATATTATTCTATGTTTGCGTGGCTTTTTTCTAAAGACTAAAATTACTATAAATTTTACAGTTGTCTCGTGTGTGAGTGTGTAAATGGTTTAAGTTCCTTTCCTGACATTTATTGGATAGGTAGAATTTTATTACTTTTAAGTTTTACAGGTAAAGCTTTTTAAGTAAAAACTAACTTTGTCTAAAGCCAAGTGGGTAACAAATAGTTTAGTTATATGGATGTAATATTCAAATATGGACATACTATAAATCAAGGGATTAGCTAGTGCTTATAAAAATATAACAAAAAAATATTATAATAGGCTAGAATCTATAAACTTAGGATACGCTTTAAACGAGAATAGTATTTAGTTAGATTTTGAATCATGTTCTAACAGACCTAATTAGGAAGTTGTTCAATAGCATCCACTAGATATTTAGCCATAATGGCTGGAGTTCACTTTACACTGAATAGGATATAACGTGAATTCTGCACTTAACAATATTACCTCACACGTCTTTTCTTTCGCAACACAAATCTGAGGATGTTCCAGGCACAGTAATAGATCTATTTGCCGCTTAATACTTTAATCTCAT
>JAAEAF010010974.1:0-13554 GCA_011037195.1 Triatoma infestans | reverse complement strand
TTTTTTTTTTTTGAATGGTTCTGTTTTTTATTTTGAATTTTTGAGGGCATTCAAAAAGCACTGTTATTAGAATCATCCATCTTTATATTTTACTCACTTTGTTTATTTTGAAAATGAGACCATTTTTTTTTTTTGTTTTTAATACATAATGTATATTCACAATTTTAGAATACAAGTCTATTTTAGTTGAAATAAGAATTACAGTTTTTTTTTTGTTTTTTTATTGATAATGTACGGAGTTACATAGATATAGGTATGTGGACATATTGGTGTGTCGCCTATATGTCGGGCGCGGTTAACTATAGGTTCTCCCGCATTATATTGCGAAACTTTGCCAAGGTGAAACAAGTCGGGAAAGTTAATATTTCGCCAGGCATATAGAGTTTCTAGGCGTATATATGCGTGCCTCTACTATTTCCTTATCCATTTTTATTTTTTTTTCCTTGGTACCTTTCAAGGACTCTTCCTTCTTACGAAAGTGAAAACAAAATCAAAAATCTGGTGTGAAAAATTCACACATGACTTGCTCTTGCAATTTAATGGACAACAAAACTTCATTAAAATTACAGTATTTACCAACGTTTAAAAGTCCTCGATATAAAAGAGGTGGTAGGGGCTATCAAGTATACTTATAACGGACAAGTTAAAATTTTTTCATAACTGACAATTCCCTAGAAACCCTTAGAATATTTTTTGAGGGGAAATGTTTCAAGGTTAAAAGTTATAGATTTTTATCTTTCCAATTAGCACTCCAAGTTTAAAGAAAATCGTTATACATAATTTTCGAAAAGATTCAAAATATTCAAAAACTATTCTTTGAAAAAATCCACTCCCAGTTAATTGTTTTTCATCAAATTTGGAATTCAACCAGTGTTTGAATTGTAAATTAATGTTATGAGGGTGATAATATATATAGTTAGTAGATTTTAGTAAAAATATTTCATATACTGCAGCTGAAATAAAACTTAAAGCACCAACTCCCGCAGAAACTTATAAAAAAAAAAAAAATCAATGTTCCAGGCAAAATATTTGAAATAAAAGTAATAGGTCTTTATTTATGTAGATAATATACAAAGTTTAAAGAACATCGTTAGAGCTGTTTTTGAGGAAAATCGCGAAAAACCGATAGCACCAACTATTAGATATCTGTTGAAAATGTGGGTGGGTCCGCATGTGCTGGATAACATACGATATTTTATCCGTCGTAGTATGCATATTAGTTTTGTTCTCCTGGCCGGTTTCGGATTTTCATCCAAACTCGGAAACTCGTCAGAGCAAATTCACCAAGTTCGTATAGAGAGTTCACTTCAACATAATGTTTCTGTTACACTCACACTTGTTGGTTGTATTTATGTGGGAAGGTTATAAGTTATATTACTATGTGTGTGTGTTGTGTTTCATGACCAAGTGGAATTATTATAAATCCGTGATTAGACATTAGAAAATAGTGTATAATAAATGCATGTTTTGAAGAATACTTTATAAACTAATTTTTTTTATAGTGTTGTTAAGCGTGCTCAGTGTTTTATCAAGTCATTTTTATTGGTGGGAGGGGCGATAAGTTATTTAAAGAGTAAACTGTACTAATAAGAATAGATAAATTTTTGAGGAAAGCCTGAATTTTAAAGGAAGGCAATGCAAAGTTTATGGACAGTGAAAAGCTTGTACAAGTAATAAACAAATGTGAAATAGGAATATGTAAATAAATTGATATGTAAGAAGGTTGGCAGCAAACAGCGAATTGTAGGTGATATTTTAAAATAAATAATAAAGGAAATCAAATGTATTTTAAATGATATTAATTTATGTTTAAGTTACATTAAGAATATGTTGAAAGAGATGTGGTGGCATTTGTATAGGTATTTTTAATAGGGTATTGTAGGAGATTATAAAAATATCATGCATGTAATCTGTATTTTAATCGGAGAAGAAGTAAATTTGGTTCCACAGGTTAGAAGTGCATGCAGCATTTTTTTTTTTTGGAACTTATATATGTATATCAGAGACATTTTCCGTGGTAGCCTGCTTCATTTGTGGTATCGACCGCGTTTCGGGAGTTCGCCCATCTTCAGGATGCGTTTGTCAGACAGTGTGATAACAGACTTGCACAGAGCAAATTCAGTTTATATACTCCACATTGATACACAATTGAGTGTATAAACTGAATTTGCTCTGTGCAGTCTGTTACCACACTGTCTGACAAACGCATTGAAGATGGGCGAAACGCCCGAAACCGGTCGATGACCACAAAATGAAGCAGGCTACCACGGAAAATGTCTCTGATGCTTTTCAGCTCTGCGGAACTAACAACCTCCACAACAACTATATAAAAATTTAAAAATGGATATAAAACTTTACTCTAAAAAAAAAAATTTATAGTACATCAATAAAGAAGTGGAAGAACAAGAATTGAAACTGCGCTAAGCCATCAAAATACTTAGGACTGCAATTCACCCTGCATTGCTCATTTGAAAATAATTAGTAAACTACTTTAACATTAGACCATAAAATTTCTATTACTTTTATTTGTGTATATATATAAAATATATATAGTTAACCACAAATATATCTATTTGTATAAGATATATATAGTGCACCTGAAACCGGTCAGGCACAAAACTAATATGCATGCTATGATGAATAAAATACTGGATATTAGATATCTGGCAACGAATCATGTGGCTGAGTTTATGGCTATCCAGCTTACCTGGAAAAATTATAGAAATTTGCTGTAAAACAGTGCAGTAATATTTGTTGACTTTCTGTTCGCAATACTCTCCAATGTTGGACATTTGGACATGATTGAAATCATTCGATGTGCTTACTCAGCTGCAGGACAGTGGCCCAGGAAATAATAGAGTAAAACTTTTGATTTTTCTGTGGATTTCCGGGCATTGTAGAGTGCATGGCAATGAAGAGGCCGAACGTCTTCCAACCGGAACGTTCATCATTGTTCTAAGGAGAGAACAATGATGGTGCAAGAAGATCACTTTTTGTAAATAGATGCAGTTAAAAGTAACAAAAGTAATATTCTGTCAGGATATGTTCTTAAAACAGAGAAAGGAAAGCGGAGGGCGAACAATGGGAAGCCCTGAAGAAGGAATCAAGGAAAGTATTGTATATTTTGCAGAGGGAACCGTTTTTGGCATATTTCAGATTGTTTACTGGTCATGGACACAAACCTGTTACAGCACCTACTTTAAAATGTTTGGTGAGCCATGAGGTATGTGGTTTTTTGTCGTTTTGCCACCATGGCTGGTACACCTCTAGATATATGCCCAGGGCTCGAAGAACTTTGACGACAGGCACTTACTTATGCGTTAAAATTGAAATTATATTAGGTTGCCAGCTGTAGGTATTAGGTAACCAGAGCGCAGACGTAGGAAAAAAATAGTTTAGTATTAAATTCTGTTTTAAGAAAATTTTGCAATTAAAATTGTGGGTAATTGCAGTGAGAGAAAGTTGTATGAGTAATTCACACTAAATTTCAATTCAACACTAAATTTTTCACTAAATTCTGTTTTGAAAATTTGACACAGTGTTATCCTCCTTAGCTGCAACAGATACTAACTAAAACACTCAACATAATTGCTAAGAATTGGAAGAACTAACGCTTAGAATTATGGTTTAATACGAATTTTATGATAGTAGATGTAAAGCTTTTAGCGAGTTTGGATCCCACCCCCCTCTCAGATTACAAAATATAAGTGAGAAGAGAGTATAACCCAATGGATATCCCAGTAACAACATTATTAAACATAAGGGACCAGTGGGAATAGCCATGGACATTAACTGGAACCAAGCGGTAGAGTATTCAGCTCAGATCTAATTCCCCATTGTCTTCTACAGGCCTGCAAGTCACTTAATGTAATATATGTATATACATACATGTTGGTCACTATATGCTAATATTATACTAGGGTCAACCAAAACATTGTCATATCCAGAACTCTTATAACCATTTTACAGCAATCTTTTTAGCATTAGCAACTATAGTTATTGTTGTTTTAATTGCTAATTATTTAATAATATTTTTGGAGAATCATAATTACTTAATTAATAAATAAGTCGTAGATGGACTGAACGCGAAGAACAAAATCTAGGTGATTGAGAACGCATGCTGCTATATCAGGAAATTCTATCAGCGAAATTCGCGCCCTTAAGCTGCAATATATGATATAAAAGTGGGAATTTGCTCGTTTACTTCACTAATTCGGCATGCAGTTAGTCTTTATTTCTGCTTGGTTTAATTTATTTTGTCTGAAGTCTTTTTTTTTAAAAAAAAGAAATGTATTTTGTTTTTCCTATACAAAATTAAACAGAGAACTTCTCCGTTATGCGAGAGTTGCCACGAGCAGGGGATTACTTCAAACTAGTATTGGAGTTACATCAATGTCGCACAAATGGGACAGATTATTTACAGAGCTTTACAAATACTTACAAGCTCCTTTTTAATATGAGGAAATTATATTCTCTAACAATTTAGATATCATGAAACTACTATATGAATTATTGTTCTAAAGTAAATTGTATTTAGACATTATATAGATAGTAAAAAAAATGTTAACCTTGAGGTTCAACTAAAGTTATCGTGAGATTAGGCCTCCTGCATCTCGAGTTCTGGCTGCATGGTGAAAGCCAATTACAAAGAAAAACATGCATATTGTAATAAATATTGTATTTTTCCTAACTACTTGGTGTATAAACCTCCCAGTACTACCTTTTATAATATTTTGATAGTTTATTTTTAGTATCCTTTCAATCTAAATCGCCTGTAGTTCTTTCAGTTCAAGAAATTTTGGTCTATCTATATAGTTATACACAAGCCTTGCTTGTTCTAATGGTCAGATATGTGAAACTTTCAAGGTTGAGACTTGCTAACTCGTCAAAGTTTAATCGGACAAATCTAGCATTATTCCTTAAAGCTTATATGGCGTATGGCGACTGATTGTACTTATCAAAGTTGATTTAGTTTTCAGATGTTAAGTCTTTAGATGATCAGTTTATTGTTGAAATTTTCGGCCGCTAGAGAGTGCTTCTTAAGTAGGAGATTCGCTGTCGAAGTTGAAGCTCATTCGCTAATACAGTGTAGTTGGGTATGATAGGGGAGGTAATGCATAGTTGATGTACTTGGAAGCGCGGTGGTGGCGCTTTGGAGCGGTTGCTAATGGAAATATTGAGTCCAGCTTTTGTGTGACAAACTGCGGAATGATTTGTGCCATTAAAATGAGTTAAATATAATCATTTCTGATTGTAAAATTTTTGAAATGAAAATATTTTTTAACTATTACGTAAACTATTATAAAGTTAGAACACATATTTATCAACAAACATATTGAAATTAATCAAATATTTGCTGCATCAATGAAGATCAAGATTTGACAAATGTTAAGAAATTAAAACATTACTAATAATTACTATAAATGGAATATATTTATGTTCATTCAAACATTATAGCTTTAACTCCGTCGTCTTGAGATACCGTTTTTGGTTGCTATGGTGACAACTAAAATTAGGATTTTTTTTTGCAAATTTAAAAAAGGATATAAAACTTCACTCTACAAAAATACATATACATATACAGTACATCAACAAAGAAGAGGAAGGACAAAGATTTTAAGAGGGATTTCTGCGTATTCCTGAAACTGCGCTAAGCCATCAAAATACTTAGAACTCCCATTCACCCTGCACTGCTCATTTGAAAATAATTGGTGAACTACCATAACATTGGACCATAAAATTTCTATTACTTTCATTTGTATATTCAACACGTATAATGTAATAATGCATTTAAAATGCTGCTAAAGTAATCAAATGGGTCCTTGGAGACTATAAATTCGTTAAAATCAATACCACTTCTTTGGTGGTTTCCCAGATATTTGCATATACTCAGAGAAACGGAAAAGAGATAATATTTTGAAACAAATTATTTGCATTTTCTTATTAATTTTATTCGTTAATTGAAATGTTTCTTTATTATTATTTAATTTTATAAGACAATGAAATAGGGAGGAACGATGTCCCTAAGAGACCCATTGAAGAAAATGGAAAAAGAAACAAAGTGTAAACAGATGGATATGAAGCAACCGTTTCTTCTATTTCTGAATGCATTAACCGTATAGAATGTCATACGCATTCGGCTTTCATATAAATCAATATATAGTGAATTGAATATGGTCGGGAGAAGTGATGTTGGCGAAGTGTGGAGACAGGACTGTTAGCACCGCCACACATAATACACACACACACAAACTGTATTATTTCAAATGGTTGCCACTGTACTAGTACGATGAAGTGGTAGTAGTGCGGTCTACTAAGAAGGGTTTGCTTGATCCCTTTTTAATAGCTCACATCTTTCCCTTAACTTCTCAGTATGATGTGGTAATATTCTTTTATTTATTTATTCATTTTTTTTTTTGGAGGGGAGAGGGAGGGATTGCTTCACATTGTCCCTTACCATAACTAACCTAACTCATCATGAAATCAATCTCTTACTTATTTTGATTACTGAAACGAAAGACATTTTCCATGCGTTCAAATAATGTCCACTAAGGCTTGCATTATCTGGGCCATATCTTATGGACTAGTTTTTTCAGTGATAAAATTCTCTTTTTATCGTCCCACAAATCTGCACAGTTGTTAAGTATCTATGATTCCCAATTTAGACGAAGATTGGATCAAAGAAAAAAAAGGCCTTCCTTCCTTCCTTCCAGTAAAATTCGAATTGATCAATAAATAATTTTTTAATTATTTCTCAGTGGTCATCCATCTATCCAGTAAATGATTAGAGACTTGGACGTTTAAATAATAAAATATTCTGCTAAAATTCAAATAAATACCACTACATCAGACTTGAAGATTTCGGAGAAAAAAATCAACCGAAAGTGCGACCGTAACTCAACGATTTTCTGTTTTTCATAATTTTCTCGAAAAAGGGTTTCAATGATTTTCTTTAAACTTCGTATACTATCTATACACACAAATACGTATCACTTTTAATTGCAACTTTTTCGCATGAAAATTGATTTTTAAGGTAATATTGATAAACATTAAAAACATTGATAGAATTCCAAATTTGGAGAATATCAGTTTATCGCAAGTGCAGTTTTAGAGAATAGGTTTGGGGGGGGGGGATTTTCTCGAAAATGGTCATAATGATTTTCTTTAAACTTGGAATGCTTGTTGCATAGATAGAGATGTATTACTTTTATTTGAAACATTTTTCTGAAAATAATGTCTTTAGGTGGTACTGAGGAAACTGAGACGTTAAAATTCAAATGTATTTGTTGATTGTTGGCTCTCTGCAATACAATCATTCTCTACCTATCTCTGCTGGTAGGTTGGCACTTGTCCCCCCACCATCTGTATATTACGAGTATGTTATGACATATGAACAAAGAACCCCTTTGAGTCCCACACTTTATCTGTGCACTTCAAATACATTCTTAAAAAGCTTTCCTTTTCTGATAATAAGACTTACTCAGAAAATAGCTCTTTAAATTGCCCATAAAAAAATACTTTTGGTTTAAAGAACCCTATTCCCATGATTTTGGGGGTCGCCTCGTTGATTGATTTTCTAAACTGGTACAGTCAGCGATCACGGAATCTCTTCTCACTGCTGTCACTAAACCGAGCGGTCATGTCCGAACGTTTTCCTTTATACAGTTACTTAGTTTGTGAGCATAAAGGTTGCATAACGGCCTCTTTTCGTAATAAGTTAAACTTCCTTGAACTGAGTTGATTTTTTTTCAAGCTCCGAGGGGGAACTTCTGTATTTAAACCATAAGCCCTGGTTAGGTAGAGACTTCGACGAAGAAAAATGTTCTCTTTGTCATTATAATGTTCGCGAGGAGATCTACCACTTTCTGGGAGAATGTTCTCTATTATCTGAGTTTCGTCAACCTACTCTCTCTCTCTCTCCAGGGAGGAGATCATTGGATTCTTTCTTGTCTGCTCGCCCTCTGCTGCGCTATGCTAGCCATGCCTGGAAGGTCAAGTATCACTGGCTTTCCGACTTTTTATATTAACTCTAGGTAGATAATTTTAGGATATTTGGTCATTGGTAACTGAATTGTGTAATATTATTTTATTTCATTTTTTTTTTCTTATATTTCTTTTTTCATTAAACGCATGTTTTTCTCTTTTGATTTCTTTTATGGATGAATTCTGTTTTAATTTAATTGAGTTTAAATTTTTGTATAGTTTAATTGTAGTAGATTAATTATTGTTTAAATTTATATATTGTTTATTTTTACTCTTTATTTACTTATTTTTTTTTTTTTTTTGGTTAATTCATGCAGTAAATTCTGGCAGACGGACATTTGCCATTGCCTACATATTATGTTTTTTCATAATTGTATTGTATTATTCTTAAATAAAAATATTATATATTATATATTATTATTATTATGAACAAAATTTGAAATTTAACTTAATTTGAATTTAATTTAATTTGAAACTTAGATAATATAATTGAATTAAGAGGAGTAAATGAAAGACTTATGAGTGTTTAACATCACATTTTTTTATTACTTTCTCTTACTCCTAGTAAGAGGAAGTATTGTAATCGTGTCAAATTTTCGATATCGAGTTTTCACCGGAAATATCCGTTTTGAGGTCCCCTGAGTCCAAAAAAGTGGTTTTTAGCAAATGGTCTGTGTGTGTGTGTGTGTGTGTGTCCGTGTGTGTGTGTGTGTGTATGTATGTATGTGAACAGCATAGCTCAAAAACGAAAAACCGTAGAAAGTTAAAACTTGATATTCCATTTAGGCATCACCGTGGGATCTGACACTACGTTATCTGTCAAAATTCCTCAACCGGAAGTACCACTTTACTAGTTAGATTTTTTACTTTTTTGCCATTTTCTCAAAAATGGCTCCGACGATTTTCTTTAAACTCGAAACATCAACCACACATACAAAGAGCTACAACTTTTATTTGAAACATTTCTCCGGGAAAATGCTCTGAAGGGCACTTTGGGGGAGGGGTGGGGTTAGGTTTTCATCTAAAGTGCTATTTCAGTTTATTTCACAATTCTGTCATCTAAATAATGTTAATTAGAATTAAATATGTTGTTGAAATTCCGAGTTTGAAAAAATCGGATAAACCGGAAGTGCGTTTACTTTACCACTTTACTAAATGATTTATTCACTTTTTCAAAATTTTCTCAAAAATGGCTCCGACGATTTTTATGAAACTTCGTATATAAACTAAACATGCAAAGATCTACAACTTTTATCTAAAACATTTCTCTGGGAAAATTCTTTTAAAGGCACTTTTAGGGGAGGGGTAGGGTTAGATTTTCATCTAAAGTGCTATCCTAGTTGATTATACAATTCTATCATCCAAACATAATTAGTTAGAAATAAATAGATGGCTGAAATTCCAAGTTTCAAGAAAATTAGTAAACCGGAAGTGCGCTTTTACTGAACAGTTTTTTCAGTTTTCGACGAATTTCATTAAATTTGGTACACAAACTATAAAATTTGTCAATTATCATTTTGAGAACTGGAGTAAGAGAAAGTTGTGTGAGTGTTTCACACCAGATTTTTTTTTACTTTATATCATATTTAGGATGCACATATACATTTTCAATTAAATGTCTAATTTATAACTTGTTAATACCCGTTATAAATAAATAATAAATCAGTATATTTAATGTCGTGTGTTTTTCTCAGCAGATTTATATATATATATGGTTTGTGGGAGATATAAGTTCCGTACTGCGCTCCGGGAAGGTATGGCAATAAAACTGTATTATATTACAATGAAATTCCTTCTAAAATTCCAGTGCAGTAATTTCTGTAATTATATGGTTGTTGTTTTTGATGTGATAAACTGAATAACAGCGATGTTACAGAACTTAAATGAATCGTCACAACCGGTCTTGTACAACCCTAATCAAGAACGTATTAAGATAACTAAGAATGTAATAATATACAAACTTCTCCTTATAGAAAATCTTTACTTAGAACAAAATGAACTGCGCAGCAATAAAAAGCTGTTCAACAATATATTTCTTATTATTTGTATTATTAACTGTCAGTACCATTTTTTTTGTAATAAATCTGATTATATAAATACGAGTATAATAAGAAAATTGATAAAATTATCAACCCTATTCCAGTGTTAAAACAAATTGTTTAGTTTATTGCGAGAAATTAGTGGGTGAGGGGGGGAGGATGTGTTGATGATAATCACTTGTTAAGATTTAAGTGTGTTGCGGTATATAGTATATAGATGGGTTTTTTTGTGGTATGGGATGGGGAGGTGGTTTGAGGTGCGCTGGTGTAGGTGATAGGAAGGGACTAGTGAACCATTTATCATCCAAACCGAGGCTCAGTGTTGTGGCCGCATCTTTTCATATCAAGTGAAAAATAGAGTTAGATCGTGCAGCACAGGATAGAGAAGAAGTGGAGAGAGGTAACGCTTTTCACAGGGGCCACCTCGCATCATTAGTCAAGAGTTGGTACCGACGAGGGGGGGGGCATAGGGCATACCCCACCTGACACCGGGCCAGGCACTACCAATGGTAACGCCCCTGTTACCTCTTCCTACTTTTCAAACGTTATAACCCTCTCTACTACTATCGGGCACCGACACACTACTGCCTCATCTATATAACCAATATTATACTAACACTTCCAAGAACAGTGTCAAATGCCAGCCACATTGTATCCGTACAAGTTTGCATAAGCTGAAAGGAAAAAGTAAAGCAAGAGAGAGACAGATAGACACCTTTTATTGAGAATAATTTAAGGGACAAATGTTTGCATGTAAACATTCGTATTTTATTCCCGTGTTAGACTTATCAATGGGTAACTTAAAATTAACTATTGCAACGAAAAAACAGTCAGTTTTATATTTTAACTTCAAAGTTTTAAATATTTTTCACATTTGAAGGAATATTTTTCAAATGGGCACTTGCGCTATTCACAAAGTAATTTTGCGTAAAGGCAGTACTGGGAAACATGGGCTAAAATAAATGATACAAAATGAATATTCAATATCAAATAAAATTATGTAGAAAAAAGTCAGCTTTCATTATAAATGTACATGTTTTATTTATAAAAAAAAAAAACTTCAGAGAATCCAAAATAAGTTTCTGAGATTCGCTACAGAGATTCTCCTAGGTACAACCGATTAGTTCCCTCCACGAACAGACTTAGTTTACCATTCATTAAGGATGTCATAAAACAAGCGACAGAAAGATTTTTCTTAAATTCAGAAATAAGTAACAATGATTTAAATTAAAAATATAGGTGTGTATAATGTAAATATTCATTACAAACATAAAAGAATTAAGTATATCTTAAGTAGCTAAGTTTTATCTAAAATTCTCTTTTAATCTTATTTTTGTATTAGGTTTTTTGTTCGTCCTTTTCCTAATATTGGAATAGCCCTGCTTACTCTTTTATTTTGAATCTCAGTTAGAGTTATAGATCTTTTTCTGGCACTCTAATTTATTATTAATAAATATGTATTGGAACGTACAATAAAGAATAATTATTATTATTATTTAAACAAAAAAATTTAAATTAGCTAAAAGCCTAAAGTGTGACCAATGCTTACAGCTCGTGGGACGCTGTCGAAACGTAGACTATAAGAACCAAATGTCGTGGGGTTGGTTCGCAAGAGCTGGAAAACATCAGACATTTCCGCGGTAAGACTGCTTCATTTTTTGGTTATCGACCCCCGGTTTCGGGCGTTAGCCAATGGCTTCAGGATGCGTTTGCACGACAGTTGTGACAACACAGACTTGCACAGAGCAAAATTCAGTTTACACACTGACTGGTATTTTCTAACTGTATTTAAAACCAGTTTCAAGTTTAAATAAAGTTACAAACACCAATCAGTGTGAAAACTGAATTTGCTATGTGCAAGTCTGTGTTATCACACTGTCTGACAAACGCATCCCGAAGATGGGCGAACGCCCGAAACCGGTCGATAACCACAAAATGAAGCAGGCTATCACAGAAAATACCTCTGGTATATGAAATAAATGTTCTGGTTTATATGCAGTCATAAATAAATCGTATGCACTCATAAATCGCTGTCGATCGTAGACTATAAGAAATAAATGTTCTGGTTTATATGCAGTCATAAATAAAAAGCATGTTTGGTTATTTAGTTCAAATAGATAACAAAAGGGTAACTGCTATTCATTGGAAGCTAGAATAATATGCGTCCTTATTATAAGTCATTTTTTTAAATGTTTACTTTCTCTTACTTTAGTAAGTAAAAGGATTACGAACATGTCAAATTTTCGAAATTCAGTTTTTCGACAAAAATATAGATTTTGAGGTCCACTGAATACGATAAAAAAGGGTTTTCATAATTGGTCTGTTCGTGTAGGTGTGTGTTTGTATACAAAATTCTCAAGAAATTAAAAATCGCAGAAAGCACAAACCTGGTATCTGTTTAGGTAATTCACTTCCACCGCTGCTGACATGAAGGTTTCGGATAAAATCCATCAAGCGGAAATAAGACTTTGCAGACATTATTTTTAGATTTTCAAGTTTTTTTTCAAAACACACCTGCAATGATTTTCTTTAAACTTCTTATACTAACTACACACATACAAATATCTATGACTATTATTTGTAAGATTTTGGTAGTAAAATTGATTTTTTAGGTACATCTTCAATGCAATTTATGCAATGTATGCGGTTTTGTCATCTATGTGATATTAGGAGTATTAGATACCAGAATTTTTTTTTTTTCAATTCTATTGTTCATTTATCATTCTTTAAAAATGATGGTTTTCTTTTTTCTGTAATATAGTTTTCTTCGTTAGTTTTTATGCTTTTAATGGCTGTTTTATTATTTGTTAATTGGTTAATTAATAATGAACCTTCTAACAGCCAAAATTGTTTATTAACAAAGTTTCCAACGTTTCTGCAGAATATTTTCATTTTTTAGTTACACATTACTGAAAAAAACTTCATTAAACAATATCATTACGAAAATAAACAAATAATTTAACGATGCCTCAGTATATACAATGATACTGTTTAATGAAATTTTTTTCAGTAATGTATAACTAAAAAATGAAAATATTCCTGTGAAAATGGCACGTGAAGTGCGGAAACGTTGGAAAGTTTGTTAATAAAAAATTTTGGCTGTTAGAAGGTTCATTATTAATCAACCAATTAATAGTTTTCTTAATTACAATATTTAAAAAAAAAAAAATGCTTTCAATTGTTCGCTATGTAGTTTTCGCTGAGTAATTTACTAATAGTTGTTATGTCCAGCTAAAAGTGCTCAAGTCTGAAGAAGTCCCCCAAATTTTAGGCACCTTAAGAGGTCACTTAAGACCAAAATAATGGCATAATTTTCTAAATATGGGCAACATGGGAACCCAAAATGGGCTCTAAGTGATAAACGATTTATATACAGGCAATCTGTTCTAAGAATAAAACACGGGTTTTTAGAAATCTTGTAATAATCCTTTATTTTAGAAACAATAACCTGAAGGTCTGTCTTGTTTTCCACTAAATATTTGAATAGCCTCTCAGGAAGAATATGAGTAGATTTGAATCTAATTACATGTTA
>JAAEAF010010973.1:0-13966 GCA_011037195.1 Triatoma infestans | reverse complement strand
TTCACTTGTGGTTTGGCTCGCTTCACGTGCGTATATGTGTATTTGTTGTCATTTACTGCTTCTTCATCAAATTTCACCGCCTCCACGGATGTATTGCGTTTACAACACCGGTCTTTCATCTCTGCCTCCAACCAGCTTCCGAAAGGTCTTATTCGCATCCACGAACGCACGCTTCCGTACCGCTTCATTCACCCATTACCTTTCCCGCAACATCCTTTCATACACACCCATACACGAACATATTATTTACACATATTCACAGCCTCCCTTATACTTTTTTATGCTTCCTACCGTGTTTCCCAGCTTCTCCGGCTCAACGCACGCTTCTCATTCATCATAACCGCATCTTCAAGGTAAGCCAATTAAACACTTTATTGCCTTGTTAATTTACATAATTGCGTGCTTCATTAAGCCCTCTAAAGCTTCTGAGTTCACGCCTCACTCAATCTATAATTTTTTTTATTTTATTTTACAACAAGTTAGTTGTGTCAGAGTTATTTATCTGTTATTTGGTATATCTCAGGGACATTTTGAGTAGATCTTGAATTTTAGTGTCATTATCTGATGCGTATTAGTTGTGTCACATTTTAGAATGACTGTCCGAGAACTGGTTTGTCTGTAATCTTTTAGTTTTATTAAGTAGGTTTATTAAAATGAGCTGCTTTATTTAATTTCTGGTTTTGTATTCAAAAGTTTGGAAATTATATCAGTGCATTCAGCTCTATAAAAATCTTTTAAATTTTAATTCTTGGTATGCCATTCATTTATGATACATTCTAAATATAAGACCAATATCTCCAAAATATAAACAATTTGTATTTCTTGTATAAAATCAAAATGTTTTCAGAGAAAACAGACATTGGGGAATTCCTCGAGGGCGGTTATTTACTTTCTAAAAATTTTATTTGAATATAGCATACGATTCCTATATAGTTATGAAGAAAATTGATTAACCGGATAATATGACTTTACATTCGGCATTTCCCGCTTTTTTTTTTTTTTGCGAATTTCGAAACAACGGCTGCAAAAAAAAAATTTACCTAAGCTTGGTTTCAGAGTAGCACATATTACTTTTATTTCAATTGACTTCCGTAAAAATGAATTTTTTTGGAATTCTTAATACTCCAAATATTTAGTAAAATATTTCCGACTTTTAAGTTAATTTATCGATCAGAACACAGTAATCAATTTAAAAAAAAAAAAATTCTGTGAGTTTTTCCAGATATCTTCTTCAGTTTAAATTTTCGTAACAAGTAAAATTGAAAAAATAAATTATGAAGGAAGCAAAAACTATAAATTTAATGTTAGAAAAGGTTTAGAAATAAAATGAATATATATATATAAAATAAATCTTAAAATAACCTGCTAGAAGTAGTATAGTGCCACCATGCCTGTGACTGTGTTAATTAGGCGCCTTGCTAGTAGAGATTTAATGTGACACCGTTAGATGGCGCCAAAATGTCTTAACTGGAGGATTACACTCCATTAAAAGAATATACTTATGAATCTAAAATTAACTATTTTAACTTGAAATGATAAAAATTAATGGTTTTTTTTTTTAATTGGCTAAATTAGCAGACATTTTTTATAGAAAATTATATAATAAAATTAATGAACTAAACGATCTCAGGCTGAACCCAGTCTAATTGTATTCTTTTTGATCTTAAAAGTTTTGTTTATTATTATTATTAACATTTGAACAATTAGTTATGAAAGAAAACAACTAAGTTCCAATTTTTTATATTCAATTATGTAAATCTTAAAGTATCTTACCATATTAATAAAATTAATGCTACCAGAGATCAAATGCCTTGTATAATTATATATGACAAATTCAATTAAACTATATAATATAAAACATTAAAGTGACGCCATCTTTTTTTTTTGGAATGAGTTCAATTAAATTCAGCAAGAATAAATATATATGATTATCAAGATGCAATTCTTGATAATTTGTTTTAATTAGAAATTATAAATAGTTTCAAATTATTATATAAATTAAAAGTTAAACAAATAAAACAACGAAGATGGATTTTTATGAAGACCAATTTATATCAAAATGATCAATATGGAAGATTTTGGTTGAGAAGATATTTTGTTTATGAAAATAAGAAAGTAAATACCCAGGAACCAGGCGGCATATTCTGGCGAAGTAACATAAAGGGTATTTAAGACTTGAATCCTTTACTTTTCAATCTTTTAGTATCTTCATCAACGATTTCATTTCCACATGAAACGATGAAAGTAAGAAAAAAGTAAAAACAGCCATTACACTATTCCTCACAAGTGAAGAAATGTAATATTATATAAATCTTATTAGCCCGATATCTAGCTGCAATATGTGAAAACAAAAAATGTATTGCAAAATAAATCTCAAATAACATCGGAATGGAGGTTATACAGAGATAGCAGATTACGAGAGAGTGGGAGTATTTGACTTGAATTAAAGAACATTCTCAGTGTTTGTATTTTTTCATATTAGATTAGATTCTATGGGGGTTGGCTCTCCAGCCTAGGTCACCGCGAGTTTATTCATTGTTGCGGCATCCTATAAGTTAGAGTTCCTTCTCCGGTCCTGCCCCTTATGTGAACTTTGGAGTCTGGGGAGGCTCCTAGGTAGTCAGTTAAGAGAACCCCTAATCAGAACACCTTCTCGAGCCCTGTTGCTATATTAGACTTAATAGCCCCGAGAGAGACCTATGGGTTAGGCTTGCAGACGTCTCCTTCTCCTCTCCAAAGAGGCAAAACTTCAGCCGCACAAGCCCCTCACACTGACACAAAACATGTAGTGCTATTTCCTCTTCTTCCTGAGAAAACCTACACAGGCTATCCATTGGCAGGCCCATGTGGTGCATGTGCTTATTGAGTCTGCTGTGAGGAGGCCAACTGCTATCCTTATGGCCTTGTTGGGGGTAATTCTGCAGTTAGCCTGGGCGAGTAGCTATGAATGAACGTTTTCAGCTGCCTTTGGTCTAGGGTTCTAGCCCACCATTCGATCGGTGAATTCATGTTCTGATAAATACACTTCTGAGGCATCTTGCGATCTTGCCGCAGAACGGTTCAGGTCCGATGAAGATCTCAATGGAATTCTCCCGGACTAGGCGATCTGACGCCTCATTGCTCCAGTGACCCGAGGGTACTCCAGGAATACCTTGTTTCTGGTACTAATTTCGCTGAGTACACGTAGGCAGTCCCACACCAGCCTTACCATACGAAAGCACACCTTTACATATTGTTTTATATTTATCTAATTTAAGACAATACAATGCGTATAGAAAAAAAAATGAATATTCAACATGTGAGTAAAGTGCACTGTCGTTTAATTGCCTCACATGCTGCCTTCGTCCACAAAAGCATTACTTTATTCATTGATTGATAAATAACTACTTTTACGCTTTCTAAATGAAGATTTTTTTTACTTTCTCTGTTTTTACTAAAAGTTTACAACTAGGAAGTGTTCATGAGCTTTGTACATAATAATCCTAGATGTAAAAGAAGACCCAATACTGACTGAACCGCCTATGCTCAATCTGTATTGAAACCTAGCCTGATACTTATATCTACTAATTAACAGAAAGACAATTATATTTCAAGAGCTCCAATACGTTCTTCTCCTACAAGAGACAATTCAGACTGATCCTAAAATATGCCTGCCCAGTTTAGTTAGATCTAGTAAATCATGGACTTTTCAAAATAATATCTAAGAATAGCATAATAATCCCCTAGTATTATTAATGAAGACTTTTTGTTTTATGTGGTACATCTTTGACTTTACATCCCATTTATTAACATGTTTTAGACTAAATTGATTAATACAATTTAGGGAAGGAAATAGCTAAGTGGTTAGCGTACTGGACTCCCGAGGACCCGAGTTCGAGTCTAGCTATGTTGCCCTTAGAGTTTTTCTTCTAGGAGCCTCTACAGCTCACTGTCCGGTGATGATAGACAGTGTTGTCTGTTACTAACACTGTCCGGAGGCCGGAAGTGCACAGAGAAGGCTCTAGGCACCAACGACCATAGAAATTGACGCGCCTCAAATTAAAAAAAAAAAAAAAAAAAAAAAAAAACAATTTCATCAACAATTTTTCTATAAAAATTGCAACATAAGTTTATTTGGGCTGGCCATAAACATGTTGATGGGGTTTTTACTTATATATCTGAACGACCGTATATGGGAACCAAGCTCGATGTTAAAACCAACAAAGCTTGCGTAATTTTAAATTTACACTAATGTTTCAAATAAAAGTGTTAGTTTTTTTTATCTTTGCAGCAAGCATTCCAAGTTTAAAGAAAATCGTTGCAACCGTTTTCAAAAAAAAAAAAAAAAACCTATTCTGTAAAGTTGCACTTCCGGTTTACCGATTTTCTTTAAATTTGGAATTCTATCAATGCTTCTAATGTCTATTAATATTATGTAGGTGGTAAAACTATATACTATACTGAAGTGGTACTTTAGAGAACAGGAGCATAACGCTCCTGTTCCCCCAGAACCCCCCAAAAATTCAATTTTCCCAGGAAAATATTTCAAGCAGAAGTCACAGGTATTTATGTGTGCATAGTATACGAAGTTGAAAGGAAAATCTCAGAAGTCGATTTCGAGAAAATCGGGATAAACTTAAAAATCAAATCAGTGAAGTCAGACACACATACCATTGAAATAGTGAAGCATTTTTGATGTCTGATTTGAATATCATGTTTATATGTCCTAAAATTTGCATTTTGAGATATGCAATTCAGACAAAAATTTTCCTCGAACTCGAGAGGAGCTCATAAAACATTTACTTTAGATGAAAACTCCTATTCCGCGAATCTAACATAGTGGATTGATCGTCTGCTTATATTCCATGAGAGATTTCAAGAAATTAATCGTATATAATGGAGCTGTTGTGGAGAGAAATTAGGTTTGATTGAATAAACGAGATAAATGTTACAATGTAGACACTGTTATAATGTAGCTATAAGTTTACACAAACTGCAATGGATTTTATAATGAAACTGATAGAATAAAAGATGGGAGTAGAGATATGACACGATGCGATGTATGGTTGAATCTGATAGATAGATCTAGATAGATTCCCACTGGCTTAAATACACAGGTTCTCCCAATCTAGCCTGCTTAAGTCGGAGAGTACCAGAGAGAGCCTGTCTTCTCTCTTTTGCTATTTGTAAGGGTGTTGTGAGGAGATGTCGGTTGTCGATGATGAGTGATAAATAACACCTTAAGATTTGGTTAAGATATATAATTTGATATATATGTAAATGACTGACTGCCAAGGACTATAACACTGTAGAGTTTAGAACTGAACTGAACTGACAGACTGACGTGGCTAAAATGATATGTGTAAATCAACAGAATGATATCTGATGTGTAAAACTGAATTCAACAGAATGATTTTTGACTGTCTCTCTCTCTCTCTCTTATATATATATATATATATATATATATATATATACACTGGCCGAGCCTCTGTGCGAGAGGGGCTTTCTCTCCGCTAGAGTAGATGAGGGTGGGGGTTCACCGGGGTTCAACAAAACCCCTACATCACAAATGCTACAAATTCAGCAGCATCAACATCATCATTTCAGCCAAGCTACCAACGCTAATTTTTCGCTAAACGAAAAATTACTTCAGGAGGGGGGATGATGTAGGGGTAGTGAACCCCCACCACTCATCCACTCTAGCGGAGAGAAACAGCCTCTCTCGCACAGAGAGGAGAGGTTCGGCCAGTGGATATATATATGAGAGAGAGAGAGACAGTCAAGGATCATCCTATTGAATTCAGTTTTACACATCAGATATCATTCTGTTGATTTACACATATTATTTTAGCCACGTCAGTCTGTCAGTTCAGTTCAGTTCTAAACTCTACAGTGTAAAGTTCTTGGCAGTCAGTCGTATACATAAATATCATTATATATCTTGACCAAATCTTAAGGTGTTATTTATCACTCATCATCGACAACCAATATCTCCTCACAACAACACCCTTACATATTACATCGTACATTTTAATCAATGATGTGGAAGCAGAATTTAGGCGTGGAACTCTCCAAGGTACATCAGCCCTGATGGTTGGAAAAAAGTTCATGGAGAAGGCCAATTCTTTCGAAAGCTTATGCTGGGGAGACCGGAGTACGATCAAAAACTACAGCAGGATTAGGCCACCCGAATTCCTTCAGAGAAAGTTAATGCTCCCGTATTTCAATAGTTCCATTTCTACTTTTGCAGCTCCAAAGATTTGGAGAAAGGTTTAGTTAATATCATCGTATCTTAGTTGCGAAAACTAGAAACACGACCAATGAGAACTATTACATGCTGTCCATACGTCTCCAAGAAAATCACTTTTTTAGCAGGGACTAATGAGTTTAATTAAAAAGCAATTAATTCCAAAGGAAATTTAGTTTTAATCAAAATTCCAAATTAATTAATAAACAAGACTTCACAGCTTAGTCCAAAAAAAATAAAATATAAAAATCAGTAATACCAGAGTTTCTGTCCTGACAAATGGACCTGACCTTAACATTGGTGGTCCATTAGTAATAATTAATTAATGGTAAAATAAAATGCATATGCTAAAAAAACTTGATTATGACTGTACTGTTGGTTGAACTCATACAGAGGAAATTCTCAAAAACATTAAAATCTATCATTTAGACTGAATCCTCCCTCACCACCACCCCACCAAACACATGAGTTTTATTTAACTCCATGTATAATGGCATATTATTGATATAATCTTTGGGTAAGTGAATTGCTGACACATATTTATTTCCGTTGGTGTAAAAAAATGACGCAGTTATAGGCAAATTAATTCCATACCAAAAATAGAGTAATTAGATTGATTAAATGTCAGTCAAATAGATAATGTATATCTTTATTTTGATATACATTAAACTGGGACCAACAGGTGGTGGTGATGGTGGTGAATACGTACGCTGTATCCAATTAACTTTTCCCAACCAAACGTCAATCATTTTTTTTTTACAAAAAAAAGAAAGGATAAAATACCCTCCAAAAAATGAAAAATGATTATCATCGGAATGATATAAATAATCACTTTTGGCATCACCATATTATTACATATCGGAAATATGCTGTCCATTTAGAATTAGCAGGCTTTTATTTTTATGTAAAAAGTGCAGAATGGAGTAAACCTGTCATTATATTTTAGTCCTTATAATCTCCACGCAGAATCAATCTAATTATCGTCATTAATATGATAATAATTCTTTGTATTGTATTAATATTTTACAGCTCCGAAAGCTTCGCAACACATCCAAATATGTCAATTTATTTTAAGATAAAAGTTATACTTTCATAATTTCCATTATTCAGTTTTATGCCTGTTTTCATTGTCTATGCTATGACAGGCGTCAATTTTTCACAGGAGAAACTAACTTTTATTCGTTTACTTTAATATTGACTTGGGAATACCCTGCGCTGTTTTTTTATGTTTACTGTAGATAAGTGTTTTTCATTTGTTATCTGTCACGTTATTAATGTAAAGCTAATATCTAAGGAAATCTATTTTCTTTTTGTGTTTCTGTACTTTCTCTTGTAGGGGGAAATATTGTGATCACAACAAATTTTTTGAAGTTGAGTTTTCATAAGAAATATTATGTGGTGCTAATAATACTACTTACTTAAAATGGCTAATACTGCTAATACTACTCAGTTTCAAACAACAGAAACATTACAGTTTGGAAAATTCTCTAAAGAATACGGAATCAAAATAAACAGCCTCAAAAGTTCTCACAGAGTAACGGCTTCATCGAATCCGCTGTCAATATAGAGAAAGAAAGGTTGAAGAAATTTGTTCCTTATTCTTACTCCAATTAATGACCATTTCATTAAAAATACTTTACAATTGCAATATTTAGAAACGTTTAAGTGATGGTTGCTGTCGTTGCGGTGAATTGGAGACCGCCGAACATATTTTTTTTTTAATGTATTCGTTATGAGGATCTCCGGGCAAAATTATGGAGTGCAGCAGGCTATCATGTTCGCATTGATAATGATACACTAGCTTGTTGCTGGAAAATCTCAGTGCATACGATGCCTTTAAAAAATTTGCAGAAGAGGCTCTAAGACGTGGTACACTGTGGGGAGATTTTCGCGGCTAGGCGGAGCGTAAGTGTGGGATATTAGTAATTTATTGTATGACTGTGGAATGAATAACTTAGATTGGGTAGTTATCGAGTTTTTAGCGGGCCTTTCAGGAATATCGACTACTGAGAGTCAATTAGGATAGGAATTTTGTCTGCATGCGTGAAGTATGAATGTATTTATTGTATGAATGAGTATGAATGCGATGCGGTTTGTTAGCTTGTTTTGCGATGGTTGCATAAATTCATTATAATTTATGAAAGGTACCTTGTTGTGCCCTTCCCTCATATATTCTTGCTTGGGAATCATTCTTGTTTCGGGATCATTGGGGATGAAGTATAATCATTGGGCTGTTATGAGCGAGAGCTCGGGAACGGCCCATACGGTGTGCGTGTGTTGCGGGTAAAAACAAAAGAAAATAGGTTGGCCCATAACAATGTTGTGTAAATTTCATATATTCTATGTCCGTAAGGGTTATCTGTTGCATGCCGTTTCTTGGGAAGCAACGACCCACTCGGTACCGAACAGCTCATTATGCCTTCCTTCGTCAGAACAGTATACAATACACTTAAACTACATGCACTTTACAGTCAAGGACATATACAGTACAGAAACTAGGGTCTCCGTTCCTAGTTAATTAGCCTAAGCCAAGGGGGAAGGAAGGGATCAGCTTAGTGGTAGCGCGCTGGACTAGCAACGCGGAGGAACCCAGCATGCTGCCCTTAGAATTTATCTTCCTAGAAGCCTTTACACCTTACTGTCCGGTGATGGGCAGGGTTGTCTGTAGATAGAGAACACTGCACGGAGGTCAGCAATGCATTGAGAACACACCGGGAGGCACTGAAGAAAGGTAAATCTGCATATACTACCACAATTCTATTCAGAAATTCCATTAAATCAGGCGGTTTGTAATTCGATACCATTATAATAGGCATTTCGTTTTTGTACTTTTTATTGTCGCAATACTTTCGCGTTAGAGTAACTGTGTCTCCCGCTAATAATTTCTTCAGAAAGTCCATATCCCAATTCTCAAAACTAAATTCTTCGAAAACAATACATTTATGAGTATCCATAAAGATAATCAAAGGGTATCCATAAACATATCAAACTCTAGTACTTTATAAGAAACTTCCCACCACCCAAATTTAATCGTTATTTTTGCAATTATATACATATTCCTCTATGATATATATGGACTACATACACTCTACTCTTTAAAGGCAAGGACAAACGCAGTACACAAACTAGGTCTCCGTCCCTAGTTAGTTGGCGTAAGCCAATAGGGGAACGGATTAGCTCAGTGGTAGCAACGCGGAGGACTCCGTTCGAATCCAGCGGACTGCCCTTATATTTTCTCTTCCTAGGAGCCACTACAGCTCTGTGTCCGTTGATGGAACGGTGTTGTCAGAACACTGCTCGGAGGCCGGCAGTGCTTTCAGAAGGCTCCGGGGGACATAATAGATCATTCAAGTCGCATGACATGTCGCCTATAAAATAATAATAATAATAGTATACATACAGAGAAGGGATTAGCTCAGTGGTTAGTGCACTGGACTCGCAAGCGGAGGACCCTGGTTCAAGTCCAGCTGTGTTGCCTTTAGATTTTTTAAAAAAAAATCTGTAAAATCTCACTTCCGGTTAATGCGGTGATCGTATCTAAACGGAATACCGAAGCCTGTGGTTATTGTAATATTGAAATATTTGCTTAGATCAATTCCAAGTAACATTTTATTCGCACTCAGGGGTACTTCCGTTTAAAAGTCTATTTCGAAAATTTGACACGATCCCAATACTTCCTGTTACCAGCAGCAACAGTAACGTACTTGCTAAGATGGATAAATTCATATTAATCAATGCTCCCTAATGTGTACAACCTATAAGTGTTAAAAAAAGACAAATCTAATAATCTATTATTAGCACTGTTATTTTAATGTGTATATGTTTTGTGTGTGTGTGTGTAGTGTGTATATGTATAATGGGGTGTGTGTTGTATATAGGTATTAGTTTGTGGTGGTTGATGTCATTAGAGTTTATATATTGTGTATATATAATAGCATTACTAAAGCAGACTTGTACTACTTCTATATAGTCTATAGATATAAACTATCATAACATCGATACATAATAAAATCGATTTTATAATGTAAACTTTTCTACATAAGATGAATGACCTCAACTCTTTGTTCACATGATGCTATTACAACACAAAAATATTCACTTTATTATTGTTATATGAGTCATTTATATTTTATTAAGGGCACAAATCAAAATTTATTTTATAATAAATTAATTAAAAATATGAAATTTAAATCATATAATATTATAATTAGGAATTATTTTATGAAAAAAAAAAACTTGAAACTGAGAAAGTTTAAAACTAATATTAAGATATAAATGAGGCAGAAGTTATAGGCTGTTCAGATAAAAATAACCGAAGCGGTTTAATCAAACGGAAATAAAAAGAATGGATCAACGAAATTGGGGAACAGAAAGCCGAGATCTTAGGGGGTCGTGATCAGATACAGAACTCAATCAATTTAATGTTATTGTTCCTTATTTAATATAAATTCAAATTTGCCGCCAACAGTGTACAATAATTTACTAATCTATAGGCAGTGTCCTAACTGTAGAGAGGGGGTAATCTATGGATTCTCTTTCCTAAGTTGGTCGCCATTTTAAGCTCGAAGGAGTAAGTCGTTATGCAACACTCCCTTGAATAGGTCGCAGTGTAATACTTATACAATTCATGCCAGTTTGGATGCTCTTAATTGTGAAAACCCAAGTTTATTTCTGATTTTCCAGGGCAGTGTTAATAAACTGGTTCCTTTTGCCGACTTAGCGACTCGAGGCCTGCATGGTATTATTGTCAAATCGCATGGTTGTTACATCCGGTTTTCTGCCCTGCAGCTTTCTGGGAGCCCATTTAATTATTATCTACAATCAACAGGCAACTAGCAGTGTATTGGTCCAAGACTCAAGATTTAGAGGCACATAAGAATTATTTCCTTATTCCTATTTTTCCTCTCCCCTTTTCGCCGATATTGGCTAAAGACACATATGGGTCTTCTAACAAGGATTCTGCGTTTCAAAGAACCGCCATACCTTTGGCTTATTGAAAATTATAATAAATAATATTTGCTTCCCGTTTTTAAATTTAATTTATATATTCATTTTTCCCATAGAATATTTCAATTTGCCCTTTTTACTCAATTATTATATTATATATAGTCCACGACTATTTTCACTCTTTAATTTTTGCTGTTCTCTATTAAACAGAGCCCACTTTAAGTATCTCATCCTAATATATATATATATATTTTATTTTATTTTTTCTTGTATTTACTACACATTATACTATCAAGTTAAATTTTATACAAATAAAGTTGAAAATTTACTTTTAGGCCAATTTTGTAATATAAATTTCCTGAAGGAAGGGGGAAGGGGGAAGTTACACTTTTCTCAAAAAAGTCGTTTTATAAAACAAACGGTTGGCTGGGGACAAAAAAAAACTTTTTAAATTTAAAAGTTTGATTAAGTTTTAGCGGCTTCCACATTTAAATTGAAGAAAATTAAATATCTAATTATAAAGAATTATAGTTGTTAATGGTGGTTGGTTCCGCAAAGCTGGAAAGCATCAGAGACATTTTCCGTGGTAGCCTGCTTCATTTTGTAGTCATCGACCGGTTTCGGGCGTTCGCCCATCTTCAGGATGGTTTTTCAGACAGCGTGACAACACAGACTTGCACAGAGTAAATTTAGTTTACACACTGACTCAGCCAGTTTGTTTACAGTCAGTCACTGAGTCAGTGTGTAAACTAAATTTGCTCTGTGCAAGTCTTTGTTGTCACACCGTCTGAAAAACGCATCCTGAAGATGGGCGAACGCCCGAAACCGGTTGATGACCACAAAATGAAGCAGGCTACCACGGAAAATGTCTCTGATAAAGAATTATAATTTGAAGAAAATTAATCAATTATAACTACGGTAAGATATAGTCATGTGTTGCTGATACTAAGTAACAATTAGATTCTTAGTGACATAAAAGTCAGTTTCAATTTTGAAAACAGGTCATCTACTTTGATTTATATATTAAACACTCCAAGTCTGTTTTGATAAATACCTATGTATAGTAAAAACCATTTCTTTTTTTTTTATCTCACTCTACCTAAAAAGACATCGTTTCTAGTTCACGCACTTTGGCAATTTAGATTTCCAAACAACTTTAATACTTTTATGTTTTGAAATAAATTACATGGTTAAAGAGGGTTATAACCTAATATTAACTTATTGATTTATATATCAACCATATATTTATTATCAACCATAACAAGTAAGTTATAAATTAAAATAAAAATAATAAATCTTTCAAAAAAAACAAAACACAAAATCTTTCTTATTTTTTTTTGTTTTTTTTAAAATCTTTTAATCAATTATCGACTGAAAAAAATATATAATATCCGAATGGAAATTAATACTTATTTCATAGGCTATTACTCAAGATAAATATTGTATTGAATAAAAAAAGAGAACCTGTAGATAAAAGTAAAGAGTTAGACATTATTTTCTTGCGATATCTAAAAATTATGTGAATAAAATTGGCACACATATATACACACACACACACATATATATATATATTTTTTTTATTGATTTGATTGATTTTTTTCAACGCTTTTATGTATTTTGATCATGAAAAGTTACTCGTTCATATAATAAATGCAGGTTAATCACGCCGAAAATACTGCAAACAATTTAATAGAATTTGGTGGCTGAGCCAAATGTTTAACAGTTGTCTTTTAATTGGAGTTATTTATATTAACAGGCTTTATATTGTGACAAGTTGGCAAAAAAAAAAAAAAAGGTATTGATTTGGGGAATCATGTGTGTTTTATACACATGGTTAGGTTTAAATAATTAAATAACAACAAAGAAGACTGTGATTGAAAAATGTAATTTTTTGGAATGTTGATCTGTGTGTTTGAAATGAGAGAGTATTTTATTTTGTGTATTTATGCTCGGTTTGCTCTCAGAACTTAAAATCTAAATTGAATTGTGTAACTTCATGGGTTGTTAATAAAGATATTGGAAGTTGTTAGGCCTGGTGATTTTTATTGTGGACTAATTAGGTATATTAGTCGACGTGTTAGTAGGCTCACAGCTGGCACGTAACAGTGTCTATGTAAATTCCTTTTTACCACAATCGTATAATAAATGAGTTAATTATTAAACCAAAAATTCTGAGTGGAATTATACTTTGAAATTTTTTTTTCTACTTATTTATTGAATATTTACAACTGCATTGTATATAAATGCAACAATTAAATATGATGTAAGGAATACTGTATCATGCAATGTCATGAATGGCATTTATCCAGTGATAACTGACATTAGTTATCCAGGAGGTCGTGGGGCCAACGGCGCTTCAGCCGTCTTTGGGGTTTACCTGGGAGTGAGTTTGACTAGAAGGCTTGGACGAGGGGATTTGGATGGAAAGACTGTGGAATTTGTTGTATCGGGATTTTGCGAGGTCGTTGACAAACGGGATCTTAGAGGTCGTTGTGGGTGGTGCGGTTGGCGACGTAAAAAGGGGTGTCGACAATATGACGGAGGATTTTTAACTGAAGGGTTTGAATTCTATTGAGGTTGGTACGCTTAGCAGTGCCGTATTGTTCTAGTCCGTATGCCCAAATTGAAGCGGGCAGTGAGATGTAAAGCTGTCTTTTGTTCAGATGTGTTAGATTAGAGCGTTTGTCAAGAAGTCTAGCCAGATATCTAAAGCGTTGGTTGAAGGTGATTCGTTTATTATTGTAGTTCGGGTGCCTAGTGGCGCGGGACTAAGCCTAAGTGGCTCTTATCCCC
>JAAEAF010010972.1:0-24505 GCA_011037195.1 Triatoma infestans | reverse complement strand
ATATTTCTTTTACCAGAAGTAAAAATCTGGTGTGGAAGACGTCGATAAATTTTCATTAAATTTCAAATTTTATTTGTCATAAAATAAAAAATATAGAAGAGTCTGGAGGCCAACCTCCAGCCTCAAATGCCAACCTGTCAATCGAGGCAGGTAGAGAATGAACACAGCGCCAATATCATTGAACGAACAAATCAGTTGAATTTCAACGTCTCAGATTTCTTAGAACCATAAAAAAAACTTTTTTTTAGAAAAATATTATAACTAAAAGCGATAGGTTTATATCTGTACAGTTACTATTTCATGTTTAACGGAAATCGTTTGAATCGTTGTCGAACAAAAAATAAAGCTCAGAAATCTATTCTGTAAAATCGCACTTCCGGTTGAACGATTTTCTTCAGCAGTTTCTCTAATGTATATTAATGTTATTTAGGTGTTAGAACCATATATTGTATTGACACAATTGCAATGAAAAAAAAACACTTGTACTGGATAAAATGTGCTCATTGCACAGAGCACGCTTACTATAGCTCACTATAAATATGTAGTGGATGATATGAAGAAGAAAAAAAAGAAAGGAGCAAATAAGGAATGGGTGGAAAGATAAAAAGAGGGGGGAATACATCCAGGCGACATACGGATCTTATCTCGGCAGGAATTTAAAGTTGAGCAAGGAACGTGTTGAACTAGAGGCCAGTGCTTGGCAATCTGCTCGCTAGCTCTCCCCTACCTATCCTTACACCTCCTCTATTTGTTACTTCTTCACTCAGCATCTTGTCTCTCTCATCAAGTTCCTTCTTCTTTTGAGTTTACTACACTTCTCTCATCGCCCTCTCTCACTGTCCACATGAGATTTATTCATCTGTTTGATATCTTACCCCACCCTCCCCAGTTATTATTAAATTTGTATATAATTTGCATGAAATGAATAAGTGAACATTTTTTTACTTTCAGCTTTTAATGGACTTTATAAGAAATATCCTTCATATTCACCTTTATTGGCTCTACTGCTGTGTATCTTTTTGAAACGGATCAAATTTTAGAAACGTAGCTTCTACTGGAAACGGTGTGTCTGTTGTGTGTGTTGTGTTTGAAGAAAATATCTCAAAACCACCACATTTGAAACGAAAGGTTCGGACAAAATCCATCAACTGGAACTTTACTGAACATTTTTCAGTTTTTCTCGATTTTCCCGCAAACGGCTTCAACGAGTTTCTTTAAACTTCGTAGGAAAAAAATCATGTGTGAACCACCCACACGACTTCTTCTTACTTCTTTTAATGCAATTATAATTTTGATAGCTTCTATAAATTTGATTCAGAAGATGTGATTCAAGAAGATTCCTAGACTTTTTGGTTTTTTTGGAGCCGTTTTTGACAAAAAGGAAAATATAAAAGAAAACCAAAAATTCAATAAAAAAGAGAAAGTTTTCGGCAGTTACGCGGTTCGACTTGACGTTGATTTGTCTAATTTTGCTTTCGCCCAGTCACCATTCTTTAGTAAATCCATGATATATAATTTTACTTTTAACTGTTTCAAATAATTCAGACAATATTACATTCCTGATTATTATTCAAGAAAGGATTAAAAAAGGTTACAATTGAATAGAATTAAAAAAAAAAAAAACTCATTCTGTTATGAAATTAGAGCATGAATGACGTTTAGCATCTAATTTATTCCATAAATATCGTGCCGAGAATATATTACTATATTCGAGTGATTGTAATTATAATATTATATAAACTTGTTTCTACTTAATAAATAAAACTACAATAAATTATATTTTGATCGTTTAATAATTTTTCTTTATATTTTTATGGATAAAAAATGTCAACTTAGGTTTCTGTTTATGTAAAAATATTATACATTCTAAATTATTTGGACAACTATAGTTTTCCCTTTCTCTTATTGTTGTAGGAAGAACTTTTATGATCAAAACAGATTTTCGAAATTGAGTTTTCATTAGAATTGGAAGTTTTAAGGCCCCTTGCAGCATCATGAAATTGGTTTTTAGAAATTGGTTTCCATAGGGGTATGCATGGAATCGGCCTTATTCAAAAAGTTAAAATTCACAGAATTGTACTGAACAAACTTTTCAGCTTACCATGATTTGTACTGATAAAGACCCTCACCGGGTTTATTTAAACATGATAAGCTACTCAAGTAGTTCCAGGTGGTGCTCCAGCTCATAGTTCTTTTTTCCCCTTTAATAAACCCTTAATTTCTTGATAGTGTCATAATCTTACGTAATTTCTTGAAATACTCTTTTTATAATGTATGGTTTTAATTTTTTAATTATTCAATTTTTGGCGGAAGAATCATGACTGCCTTTTAGTTAGGCAATAACAAAAGCCTTAAAAATATCAATTAACGATAAACTGCAGGATACTTTTAGCGCAATAGATTAAAAAAAAAAAAACTGGAATTTCAAAGTGGTTTTACTTAGCTTTAAAACTTACTTTGATCCGTACCGACATCTTACACACAACTTGGTTTATAACACGAAATATGATATATATAAAACCATCACATGAACTTTTTATATCGAAATTCAACATTAGTTGGTAATGATATGTTTAGAATACGTTTAATAGGTCAATTTTACAATGTGGTCTACTTCTTTTCAAAAGTCCTCGTTCTATGGAACAAAGAGATATTTGTATAAAGAATAAAATGAAAATTATAATCTTTCTTATAGTACCCACCATATGCTCTCTCCCTAGTGGCTACAAAAGTAACTACAAAGCATTTCATCAGGGCCGCTATATCATTTTATAAAACAATTAAAAAACCAATTATATACAAAACATATGAACATATTTTCTTATTTCTATTTAATTTCTATGAACCTTATTGAAGTTATATTTCCAGGTAAAGTCATCAACCTTAGGTTTGAATTATTTTTCTACAAAAATGATTTGAATAGTTGTGTGGAATTCGGGATATTAAACTTCATCAAAAAATGTTAAATGCAGTTGGTTCAGTGTTTTTGGTGCGCTCTACTGGGCCAGAATATAATCATTTCTTAACTGGTAAGGTTATCACCTCTTCACCTCTATATTTATGTTAGACAAATATGTTCAATCTGAAGTTTAATGAAAATTTGTCACTTTATATATGAATGTATTAACAGGAGTAAGAGAAGGTCGTGTGAGTGTTTCACACCAGATTTTTTTTGTTTTTTGTAGTTACAACTTGAATTGTACAGTGTATTATTATGAAGTGAGTTTGGCTTTTAATGAGGAAGAGCTGTGGTTTGGTAACTTATGAAGACGGCTGAGATAAACTATTAGACCACTACTACATATATAGCCAGGGTTATGTTGTTTGGTTAATGAGACCGGGTCAAAGAAAGAAAGGACCCAGAATGGCGGGGACATCACTACACAGTCCCTACTACACCCATCCCCACAGTATATGTGCGCACATGTTGAATAAAGAGGTCGTAAATAATTTAATCTTTACAGGAGCCAGCCGCTAACATTATTGTGTTTTAATTTTTTTTATTTTGTTTTGTTTTTTAACTCAGTTTTTATGTTTATTTTTTTTAACGTTTATTTTTCCTTTCTTTATATTTTTGTGAATTAATTTTTTGCCTTTTAGTAACAATTGTTAATTTATTAAACAAAATAAAAAATTAATGAAAACACCAAATGCCATTTTCTTTTTTAATTAAATAAAATTTTCTCTGTGAATAATAATAATAATAATAATAATTTTTTTTTAAATAAATCTGTTATAAAAACACGGACTTTCCCTTGCAGTAATTTACAAAGTTAAAACAGAGAAATTTTCTTCAAACATGACATTTTGTTCTAAATCTTCAATAGGATGGAATTATGACGCAACAGTTCCACTCGAAATGTCGCAAATACCGCCGTATACCCAACTATTCACCAAAAATACTTTGATGTCTTTATCCAGTAAATTACGGGAAAACCGGCATAAAAAATAGCTTGCCGGAAATTTACACCTTCTGGTCGATCGATTTTTAATATTTAACAGGTGGAAAAAAAAAACGGTATAATACCTTGAAATGGCACTTTAAAGAAAGGCTAATGTCAATCCCTTCTACAGAATCACTCTAAAATCAATGTTTTCACAAAAATGTTTCAAGTAAAAGTGATAGGTATTTTTGAGTGAAGTCAGTAAACGAAGTTCAAACAAAATCTTTGGAGCCGTTTTCAAGAAAATCGTAAAAAACTGAAGAAAAAAAAAAGCATTCACTAAACGCGTATTTCCGGATTCGGGCTCCAAGAAATCTTCCTGTCTGATGCGGAGCTAGTACCTAAACGAAATACCAAGTTCGAGCTTTCTGAGACTTTTTCTTTATGAGAAATTCCGTATCGCATACACACATATATTCGACCATTTGCAAAAATATTTTTTTTGGTAATCAGGAGACCCCAAAACCATGTATTTCCGGTGAAAACTGAATTTCGAAAATGTGGCACGATCGCAATACATTCTCTTACGTAGGAGTAAGGGAAAGTAAACAAAATAAATAAATCAAACAAAAGTGAGTATCTGAATGTGAAATTTTAAGAAAATCGTTGGTACTGTTTTTGAGAAAATCGCAAAATATTGAAAAAATCATTTCCTTAAAGGGGTACTTCCTGTTGACAGATTTTGACTAATTAACTTCCTTCCAGGTCCTGCTGGTGATATCCAAAAAAGAAATATCAAGTTCGACTTTCCTGCGAGTATTTTTCTTAAGTTAGGCTGCAAACTAAATATTTTTTAATGGACTTTTTGTATTGAAGTGTATCATAGTTTAAATAAAACTCCTGTCTACGGCACCGCTGATTGGTATTGGACATAAAAGCTCTTCGAAATTAAAATAATAATAATGACAATAATGGAAGATCTTCTTGGCCGTTCTTAATATGGTAGAAGAGTAATAGCGAGGAGGATCAGAAAATTGATTTTCTTTTATGCGACTAGGAAAGATGCTGCAACATTAACTACAGAACCATTTTCAGTAAAATATGTAGTTTTACAAACCATAATAATTCGAATATAAATTTAGAATTCAACACTGGGAATTCATGTGTGAAGAAAAAACGGTTAAACGAAACTGTGACTTTACAGAACAAGGCTGTTAGATTTTTCGAGTTCTATAGTGGACTGATGGAGACACTGACTCCTGGACTGCCTATCTACAGAGAGCCAACTAAATTTAAAATAAGAGCGATAAATGAATACTGTTAAAAGAACATGCAAAAATGTAATCCTTATTTTTCTTCAGCACAGTTTTACATGCCACAGTCTTAAAACAAATAAACAGTAAAAGAAAACAAACAGCCAGTAACATTAAAAAAAGAGAGCTTTCATTATATCGGCTGGAATTTAAAGCGCAAACCAAATTGCTTATATTTCTACTATGTAATGTGTATTTATTGCGCAATGGAGGAGATTACAATTTAAATGGTAGTTTTTCCTGATTACGTCATGATTATCCTCTCTTCTACTTCTTAATTATAATTTAATAAACAATATATACGGGTTTCTATGCACATATATATATATATATACTTGTGGGCTTATCTAAGCAAATAAAGGTGAAATCATTAATAAGATAAACAAATCTAAGATTGCGTGCTTTTGTCCACTAAAACGTTGAGCTATAGCGATAATGTTGGGATCGGGTGAAGGTGGACAGGAAACAATTACATAGTTAAATAGTTAGTTAATATTGATCTAGTCAAGTTAAAAGAGATTTCAACCGGTAATAAAACTGCTATATTAAAATTACTACAATGTAGTATGCATACTGATTAAATGCTTTTTTATTTTATTGTTATTGTTGCATTTAAACTTTTATTTGCAATAATTAAGGAAATAAACTATGCTACAATCACTATTACAGGGGTAGAACAAAGATATTAAGAAAGCTAATCGATTTCAGGTAACAACCTGCAAGATCTTAGACGAAGGTAGCTCATCTGTTCGTTTCCTACGGAGGTCCTCTTTGGATCCAACTGGTGACAAACGAAAATCGTTAAGAATGTTGGTATGGTAACAAGTATAACTGAAAATAAAGACTTCGTACCTACTTCACGAAGGTATCCTTATCAAGGATAAGGCATGAAGTATTAAAAGATCAGCTGGTATCCAAGGTCCAGAGATTTGAATGTAGACAGAGAAATAGGAACTTGGCGCAGTAAAGGCGCAAAGACAGCAGAGGATCCATGGCAGAGGAGTAGATTACGGAGGACTCTGCCGGTCAAAGAAAACAGAAGACGTTTCTCTTCCAGTTTTTTGAAAATATTATAAAAGATTGTTTTAATTCAAGTTTTGATTTTCCCAGAAAGGGAGGAAATGGAAATTATTGCCGCCGTTTGGTAGCAGCCAACAAGATTATTGTGTTAGGGAAAAGTGAGTCAATGAAATCACATAGTTCAAACAAAACCAAAAATCTGGTGTGAAATACTCACACGATTTTCTCTCACTGTGATTTACATAATTTTTCAAAATTACAAATTTTATTAACCATGTACTTATCTTCAAAATTATATCAACTGGGTGAATGTAAACATAATAGAACGACTTCTTTGTGTAAAGCGTGACCTTCCAGTTCCTCCAGAATCCCTCTAAAATCATTTTTCTCAAGAAAAAAAGAATTACAAGCAACAGTGTTAAGTCTCTTTATGTTTACTTAGTATAGCAAGTTGATTCTAAGCCGACGGAGTATTTTTGGAAAAAATTGCAGAAAACTTAAAAAAAAAATACTGTTCGGCAAAGTCCCCCCCCCCCACACACACACACACACTATCGATTTTCTTCAATCTCGAAATTTCGCCATCATATTTAATTCTAATTAATATTCTTGAGATGGTAAAATCATACAACTAATATAGCATATGAGAGGAAAGCCCCAGACCAAAACCCCAGTAAATGAATTTTCCCGGAAAAATGTTTCAAATAAAAGTTGTAGCTCTTTGGATGTGTAATTAGTATACCAAGGTTAAAGAAAATCGCAAAACATCGGAAAAATCCTTTCAATAAAGTGGAATAGCAAAATCCTTTCATAATCCTTTAAATGATATAGCAACATTGAGCTTCTTGCGATTTTTTGACATTTGAGAAATTCTGTTCAAACAAACATACAGACTACGCTACTTTTTTTTCATATGATGGGACCTTGAAGACATTTTGTTTTCGAAAATTTGTTATAATCGCATTACTTCTATAGCGAGGACATTTATTTATTTATTTTAGTGAATAATCAATAAGAGTATAACATTTTGTTATTAATTTAATAATTAGAGAACAAAATTTCATTTGCTAAGTGCTTTTTATACATCTGAATAATTAGCCATTGTGATCAACTGGCGAGATATCAAACATTATTAGCACGCACGCCTTCTTTGTAAATTTATAGTAATTATAATAATTGTTAATTGTTAATTAAAATTCATTAATAAAACTATTAAAATTTAGAAAGAGTGGGAATTTGAAATTATTTTGCAGAATTTAATGTTTTTATACTTAATTATGTTGGGCATTTATGTAAAATAAAAAAACAGTGTGTATATTAAGTTCAACAAGGTAATAAAAGTTAATGATTTGTGAAATTATCGAGTAATATATATGAAGTAATTTAGTTGATTTCTGACGCTATACTATCACCGAGATGGACTCACAAAAATACATAGTTCTTACGTTGATCTCACGCATGTACAGAAATCTAAGACGTCACAGGAAGCAAACTGAGTTGGCACTCAGGTGAGCACTAATATGCAAATAGGTGAGCACTAATATGTAAATAGTTATTAATTTGAACATTTGAAATATGACATATTAAGAGTAAAAGAAATGCATGTATAATTGTAGGTAATTCCCATAAGCGGACGATGGTGGCAAAGAATGGATTTAACTCTTAATATGAAGTAGTTGTACGTAACCTGTACATAATTGCTGCCAGCGCGCTGCTACTTATCTAAATAATTTGCGGTAAAGTAGCTAAGAGATTCTACTTCCTTTACTGCTACCACTGTTTGCATTGGTTATTTTCAATGAAACATATTAGAAATCTACAGCCAACAGCGTTCTTTTTTCCGTCATTAAGTATCCATGGTGCCTGTATTCCTGATTTATATTTGCTTAATAACTGTATGCGCCAATTTCAATTAATTTTACAATGACAAGTGCAAATAATAATGTTTTCATTTAAGGACTTGATATCGGAAACTGCGGAAGAAGTATTGGGATTTGAAGAGAGAAGGATAAGATCACCATGGTTTGATGAGGAATGTCAAAGAGTTACTGAATCCAAGAACAAAGCCTATCAACTAATGATACAGCGAAAGCACACTAGAAGATCCGTTGTAGTCTATAAAGTAAAGAGAAGAATTGAGAAGAAAACACAGAAAGAAAAAACGAGAGTGGCAGAATAAAGGGCTGAAAGATATTGAAGAGCATATGGACCTGAATGAAAACAGAAAATTTTATAGAAAGATAAATGAGGGTAGGAAGCCATTCCAGCCAAAGACAATAATATGTAAGGATGCGGATGGAAACTTATTGTCGGATAAAAAGAGCGTGCTGGGACGTTGGAAGGACCACTTTGATACTATGCTTAACAAGGAACATGAAGCTGGGCAATGCATAACTCCTGGAATTAATGTGAGTACTGCTGATGACCTCGAACCGCCAGATGAAGACGACATTCTCGGTGCCATAGAGAAACTAAAGAATAATAAGGCGCCAGGGTATGATAACCTACAAGCTGAATTGTACAAACATGGCGGAAATGAAATTGTAAAAGCCATCCGAGACACTATTCTGACGGTCTGGACAGAGGAGGCTATGCCTGAAGACTGGAAAGTCACCATGATCCACCCAATCTATAAGAAAGGTGATATTCTCGAATGCAGCAACTACAGGGGGATCTCATTGCTTCCATGTATCTATAAAATTCTGTCTAGTGTCATGTATAAGAGGTTGCTGCCGTACGCAGAAAAAGCGTTAGGAGTGTACCAGGCGGGTTTTAGAGTGGGCAAGTCAACGACAGACCAAATTTTCTCACTCCGCACAATTCTGGGAAAAGCCCATGAATACAAAATAACGACACACCATCTGTTCGTTGATTTTGAAGCTGCCTACGACAGTATCTTCAAACCAGCCCTCTATGATGCCCTTCTAGAAATTGATGTTCCATCCAAACTGATGCGTTTAATAAGGATGACAATGCAGGACGTGCAATGTGTAGTGAACATACATGGAGAGATGTCTGAACGGTTCACAACGAAACGAGGAGTTAGACAGGGGGACAGCCTGGCGTGTCTTCTCTTCAACATTGCACTAAACAAAGCGATACGCATTTCAGGAGTTCAAGTTGGTGGAACAATATTTAACAGGAGCGTTCAGCTGCTCGCATACGCCGACGACATCGATTTAGTTGGTAGGTCAGTAGATGCAGTTAAAGAGGCATTCATTAGCTTAGAAAGATCTGCACGTCAAATGGGTCTGAAAGTCAATGAGAAGAAAACGAAGTACATGTGCACTGGGACAGAACAAGCGAGTGAAATCACTGTCTCCGGCTATACGTTTGAAGTAGTTGACAAGTTTATATACCTTGGAAGCCAGGTAGACCGCAACAACGACATGCAATCTGAAATAAAGAGAAGAATAGTTGCGGCTAGTAGGTGTTATTTTGGGCTACTACAATTTATGAAAAGTAGGCTGATATCTCGTAGTTCCAAGATCAGGATATATAAGACCCTTATACGACCAGTTCTAACTTATGCCTCGGAATACTGGACCATAACCAAAGATTTGAAAGAAAAATCCTAAGAAAAATTTTTGGGCCTATTCGTGATGGAGAAATATGGAGACAAAGATCAAACAGGAATTAGCCCAGCTTTACAAAGATATAGATGTCGTTCGGCATATAAAGATCAGCATGCTCAGGTGGGCGGGCCATGTTGCCAGGATGTCTGAAGGGGAGATCCCAAAAAAAGTTGTTGGACGACAGGATCTACCACAAACGTAGGAAGGGCAGACCCAAGGTCAGATGGAGTGATAATATAACGAATGATGCTAGGTCCCTTCTGGGTGTGACAGATTGGAGGTCGGCGGCGCAAGATAGAGACAGATGGCGGACTATGTTGGAGGAGGCCAAGACCCAGTAATGGGTTGTAGCGCCATGTAGGTAGGTCATTTAAGGACTGAATATTACAAAATTTGAATTTTTTTTTTTTTTTTACAGCTCTACAGTCCTTAAAAGGACCAAGGCCTCTACCACAATCCTTTGCCATTTCTTCTCTCCTGGGCTCTCATCCTCCACCTTCTCACACCCATTGTCCTCAGATCCTCCTCCACCTGGTCAATCCATCTATATGGTGGCGGCCCCTGGGCCTGCCCCCAGGCCCGCCCTTCCAGCGCCATTTTTGGCCCGCGTCCGCTATTCATTCTCATCAGGTGATCAGCCCATCAGGTAGTCTCGCTTACTTCACTCTGTCCACAAGGTCCGCCTCCCCGAAAAGAATTCGAAGCCCAGCATTGATGCGAATACGCCAATGGCCGTTTTCACACACAGGTCATATAGATCCTGCGGGGATCTCCTCTCCCAAACTCCCAGCAAATTTGGTCAGCACTCGTTAGAGTCCATGTCTCGGAGGCGTGCATCGCAAGAGGCCTAAAGACCGTTTTATATATTTTTATTTTGGCCTCTCTGGAAATATCGCGGTACTTGAAAATTTTGTGTAAGGCGTAATAACATCGGTTTGCCGCTGCTATTCTAGCCCCTACCTCGGCTCCGACGTTATTGTCCTCAGTCAGTACCGCTCCCAGGTACTTGAAGTACCGTCTCCACATGTTCATAGACCTTGTCCTCTACTTGCCGCAGACACGAACTCCTTCATACTTTCTTTTAAGGAGTTAATGCCGTGTGCAGTCAGAACGACGTCATCTGCATAGGGGAGGATTTGACATAGCCGATTGTAGATATTACCTCCGGAGTTGATTGTGATGCTTCTAACTATCATCTCCATTATGGGATTAAAAAGCGTAGGTGACAGAGGGTCTCCCTGTCGAAGTCCATTTGCTACTGGCAAGCTTCTAGATCTGGAGCTTTGAGCCTTGACACAGCATTGCGAATTTGCCATGGTCATGATTGTCAGGATGATCAAACAGCGTCATCATCCTGAACGACTTATCTCGATACACCCTGTCATAAGCCTGCTGCAGATCGATGAAGATGCTGTACAGTTTGACATTAAATTCACGGCATTCTCCAAAAACCATTCTGAGGGTTAATATATAGTCAGTGGTGAATCTATCACCTCTGAAACCACTTTGGTCATCCCCCAGTACTTTCTCAGCCAGCTTGTTAGCCTCCTATTGATAATTGTAGCCATCACTTTATATAGAACGCTTACAAGTTCGATTCCCCGATACTCCAGCTTGTCACCTTTCTTATAGATCGGGCAGATTATAGCTGTGGACCATTCTGCATCCAAATGTCCCAGAAAAGTATGTATACTTTCTCCCACCACCACCCGCTGATATATTTATCAATGCCAGGGCTTTTAAATTTTTTTAATTTAAAAAATCTCGCGGAGGGGGTGAGGTTATGCTTTACATCTAAGACTTACTATGGATTTTATTATCCATATAATATTAATTACAATTAAATATATTGACGAAATTACGAGGAAGAAAAATCTGTTGGTCGGATGTGCGGCTTTACTGAACAGGTTTTTCAGTTTTTGGTGATTTTTCTCCAAAAAAACAGACGGATTTCATTGAACTAAACGGATTTCACTGATTAAGAATTTGTCACTAAGAAGAAACGGATTTTCACTAAGAAGAAAATTTGTCATTCATAACTGTGTAAATTGCAGTAAGGAAAAGTTGTCTTACTGTATGTCAACTAAAAGTTGTCTTAATGCCCTTAAGTACATTAAGTACATTGTGTGAGTGTTTCACATCAGTTTTTTTTTTCAATAAATGTGATTTCACTCGATAAAGGATGTAAACAGTGTACTGTATTTTATATATTTATATGTAATTTTCAATTCAGTATCTATAGTAGGGGGCATAGGTTAGTGATGTCATATTATTATTTTATTATACATGAAATATTTCTTTGGTAATATTAATTTTAGGCATGTTTCTAACATTGCAACCAAACAATAGCAGAGAAGAATTGTTGCAGAGCAGAAAACTAGTATTGTAGAAGCAAACAGTGACTTGGTAAAACTGAAAAACACATCAGAACAACTAAACTTCCAATGACCGACCGTCTAACAATCTATAGCAGTAAAACTGAAACATTAAATACAAAGCAGCATCGAATTGTGGGAATCTATGGCTCAAATTTATATTGGATTAGTAATCGATTATAGTTATGATTGAAGTGGGCAGGCCATTTCGAAATATTTTGAAATTTATATTTCAAAATTGGACTTTCTGTCAGACCTAAATAGATACTTAATATTGATTTCACAACTTAACCACAAATTATCCCGTTTAGCAGGCCGTACTAGTCAAAGAAATTACTGTAAAACAACTGGAATAACAATACAATCGTGTATAAATAAATAAGATGAAGTAATCTTAAAAACGCTGAAATGTTTCTAAGTTTGAGGATAATTTGTCAATTAAAACTAGAACAGTGGAATGTCCCATTTTTATAGCTGGCTTTTTACATCAGACTATAAATTTTAAACTTAAATTGAAAATATATTCAAACCATTTCTCTCTATTTGTCAACAGTGACATAATAAATTATATATATACATAAAACTAAAACAAAAAACCCAAGAACTCCAGATTCATTTGTTAATGTATTCCAATCTTTACAAGAGAAAATCTCCGCTCGTCTAGTTAAAAACTCTCCCCTTCACGGGGACTGTTCAAGACGTTAGAAGGGTAACCCTTAAGTACATTAATTCAGCCCAGGAATTCCCACTTCTAGAGCTGTAAGTTATTACTTTTTGGCTCATTTAACTAGGAGTAAAGGAGTAAAAATTCATTTACTTAAAGTCCGTTCTGTTTAAAATAATGCTTGCAGTTTACCATTTATTTTTTAAGCAGAATTTAACAGCGTTTTTTGTTTGTTTTTTGTTTTATTTATAATTTACATTACTTAATGTTTTATACAAAGCTAGTGTACTCAATTTACTTTCTCTTACTCCTCCTAGTAAGAGGAAGTATTGTGATCGTGCCAAATTTTTGAAATTGTGTTTTCACCGGAAATACATGTTTTGGAGACCCGTGAGTTCGAAAAAATTTTTAGCGAATGGTTTCTGTATGTATGTATGTGTGTGTGTGTGTGTGTGTGTGTGTGTGTGTATTAATGAACAAAATACTCCAAAAATGTTACTCGCGAGAAGTTAAAACATGGTATTTGTCTAGGACTATAACCGCAACAGACGCAAAAAATCCAACAAATGGAAATCTCAGCTTTTTCCTCATTTTCTATAAAACAATGCCAAGGATTTTTTTTTAAAATTTCTATTAATATCTACACACATTGATACTTATCACTTTTATTTGAAACATTTTCCCGAAAGTAGCTGATTTTTTTTGGGTGTACTGGTGGGGGAACAGCAGCGTTAAGCTTTCCCTAGACTACTGTATCACCTCAGGAAAATATATGGTACATTGATGTACTATAGTATGCATGGTATATTGATGTATTTTAGAAATGATGTTGGATTTCCGAGTTTGGAAAAAAAAAGTTAACCCGAAGTAAAACTACATAGACGCCCTTTTTTGGAATTTTCTCGAAACTGCTGTAAGATTATTATTACAGTGGAATGTTCCATCACACAGATAAAAACACATATCACTTTTATTTGCAACATTTTTCGGAAAAAAATCATTTTAGAAAGGTATTTGGGATTTGTCAGTTTGGTTTAAATTTAAACTGCATTACTTTTGTTAGTTTTGACAGAGGGCGCTTCTCACTAGCCTGCTCAGGTACACTGGTATAACCCTTACCACCTTTTTTAACACCAGCCCACTCAAACATTATAAACGTGGAAATTTAAATAAATTTTTTTAATTAAATTAATTTTTTCTAATTGGAGTAAGAGAAAGTCCTATGAGTGTTTCACGCCAGATTTTTATTCGTTAGTAAACGGTATTAAACAAGGTAACGGTATTAAACATACCTTGTTGCTAGTCTAGCACGCTATCCCACTCAGCTAAGCTCTTCCTTAAAAACTAATTAGCCATTGATTATCGAACTAATTTGAACTTTATGTAGCGTATTATTAGCAGGTTTAAAGAAAATTGCGAAAAACTGAAACACATTCAGTAAAGACGCATTTCAGTTGATGGATTTTGCCTGAAACCTTCGTTTCAGATGTGGTGGTATTACCTTAAAAAAAAAAAACAAGTTTGAGCTTTCTGTAATCCTCATTTGCTAGATATTTTGCTCACGCACATACATACATACACATATAGTCCATTCGCTATTTTTTCGAACACATTTGCCCTTGTACGCTTTCCTGTGAAAACTCAATTTCGAAAATACGCAATACTTCCTGTTGCCAGGAGTAAGGGAAAGTAAAAAAAACAAAGGACCTTCTTCTAGAACTAAATCGTGTGAGGAAGAGCGGTATGAATGGAAGGTCTCACAATTACTGGTGACTCCCCACTTCTTTATTTACGACTGCCATTGTCCAGGAAATCCCGCACGACTGATGTTGTCATAGACATCCAAATATGCTTTCATGAAGGCCATTTTGCGAGACTTGATGAGTTTAGAACTGCAGGGTGACCAGAAAGGAGCGAATGAAAATGTTTATATCTCCAGTGGAATCGGATTTTGCATACATCACTGTTCTATTGTATCAATTCACACTTCGATTGGAAAATATTGATTATACGAGCATAGATATCGGGTCTGAAATGATTAGAATCGGACGACTGACAGATTATTCAGCTGATTCTACATGTATTAAAAAAAAAAACAAAAAAAAACGAAGGAGTTAAGTTTAACGAATGTTAAAAAAATGGTTAATCACTGTGTTAGTAATCATTTTGTCTAGTAGCTCTTGATAACAGCGTCAAAGAACTTACGTAATCATGAAAAAAATTTGTTGATGTTTTCATCAAAACAAAGATAAAAAATAAATAAATCAATAATTTCTTAATTTTTGTTTACAAATATCACAAAACATGATCTCATGTATGTTCAATACTAATGTAATAGTTTATCATTTTTATTACATTTAGTGGAGGTTAACGTGCAAATATATTATACTTATTATATAATGTCAAGGTTATCTATCTATTTAGTTCCGGTTTAATCACTTAGATCAGGTAATTATATACATCAAGCCGTTGTTATGTGAAGTATGTGTCTGTTAATGAAAGTTTAAGGTCTGCAAAAAACTAAAACTCTCCATTATAGACAGTTGTTCTATTCACCAGTTTGTCATTTTTATTTTCTCTTATGAAAAAGTGGTTTTTATAAATCGGTCTGTGTAAGTTTGTCTGTCACTCTGTCTTAGACTGCCTATGTGCGAGAGTATGGGGTCAGCATAACTCAAAAAAGTATGAACCACGCAAAGTCCAAACTTGATATTTCGATCCGACAATATATGGTTTTGGTACAAAATCGGTCAACCGGAAATAACACTTCACGGAATGGATTTTTTTTTCATCAGTTTTTGCGGTTTACTCGAAAATCGCATTGGTCTAGTGGCTAGTGCACTCGCCTTTGATGTGTGTGAATTCGGGATTTGATTCCCGTGGAGCAAAGTCAGTGTTGAGCCAGTATCGTGAGATACTGTGAGTAGCGCATCTAGGTAGCGAAGGCCGGAACTAAACGGAGGGAATCGCGACCAGGTCTGCCTTCACAGGCTGTTGCGCTATAGGTTTAATTATTTATTTAATCGAACAATTTTCTTTAAATTTGTATATTTAATATGTAGAAAACTAAATTACAAGATATTGTATTGCATCTGCTCAAGAAAGTACATTTATGTAGGATTAAATGAGGACAGACGGTTTGTCTGGTACATTATATAATATTATTTCAATCCGTATATTAACTAACGAATTGACAATCGATTGAAACTCGAGGTTTTTATATTTGCTTTACAAACCATTAGTGCCTATTCATTACGGTATTATCTGGAATCCCTCAACTGCAATTCTCTTGATACAGTAGGAAAGTCCATTAAATAAGTTGACCCTGAATTGTAAATGAGATAAATAAGAAGCTCAAAATGCAACGATTTATAAAAACCTTCGTGTCAGATTGTGTTTGACTTAGTATCTAAACGGAATACCAAGTTTGTGCATCTGGCGATTTTTCATTTTTAATATATATTCTGTTCACACAATATATGTATATTGCATTCTCTAAAAACTTTTCTACACAGCAGGATCTCAAAACATGTATTTCCGGTAAAAAATCAATTACGAAAATTTGTCTCGATCGCAATAGTTCCTCTTTCTTACAAGGAGGAAGTAACAGAGATAGTAAAAATAATAATTATATAAATTGTCTATATGTTTCTGTGTAATATAATAAATATTCTAGAACTGTATAATGTGTGAGTGTGTCTGTGTGTTGTGGCAAGTATGTTAACTATTTAGCTATAAATATAGAGCCATATTATTGCTGACGATATGAATTATGAAGTCATTAAAATTAATACGTGATGCTGACTGACGTATGTGTGTGTGTGAATAGCATTTTATGAGTGTCTGTTCTGTTGGCTCATATCGTTAAATTTTTTTTTATTTTTATTTATTTAATAGCGTGTGGTCTAATAAATATTATTTTATTTTATTTTTAAATATTTATTCTAAATTAGTATTTTTTCTATCAAATAAGATTTGTTATTTTTATTTTTATAATAAATAATTTGCATTTATGTTTTTCTCTTACTGAATTAAGAGAAAATACTGCGATTGGAACAATCTTTTTAAATTGAGCTTTCGACGGCAATAAATAATTTGAGGCCCCCTTTACAGCTTTGTTTGAAACTTTCATAGAAAAAGTGTGGCTGAACACTCACACAACTTTCTCTTACTCCTGTTAATACAATTTTACATAAAATGATAAATTTTCTTTACATTCCGATTTTTCTCATTTGTCCTAACCTAAATATAGATGGAGGGGGGTACAGCAAGTTTCGCCAGTAACACAGAACCAATCCCAGATGATTGAAATTTAATGCCACAATTTCCGGAAAGCTAACAAAGTCAACTTTTTTGGAAAAATGTTTCAAATAAAAGTGATAGGTTTATATCTGTGCAGTGAGCTGATACATAATAAAGGAAATGTAGCAAAAGTATATTATTTTATTGTGAAAGCAATGAAGACAGGCAGAAATAAGAAGAACAAGTTAAACAGTAAGAATTTGGTGTAGTCTAGAGAAGGTGGTATCCAGTTGCTCTTTAGTATGATCAGAAACTTCTTCTCGGTTGGTGTATGAGGGGAGTGGTGCTGGTGAAGAGAGTGCATGGAATATGCAGTCACAGAGAGAACCATAACTCTTACTCACACAAATATACAGACAGACAAACTTCGTTTCATAGTTGGTAAAAGTGAAACAGGAATAAGCCAAGTGAAAGTCAATAAATATTTTAAAAAAAGAGGAAAAAAAAGTTGTTCCTCTTTATCGACATTTTCCCTCCTATATTACCATCTGTGTGTGTGTGTGTGTGTGTGTGTGTGTGTGTCTGAGAGGATGTACCCAGACAGAGTTTTGGTATTCCTCTTGGCCCACTCCTACCAGCAGCCCCAGCAACAGCACCACCAACCAGCCGAGGAGAGAATTGATCTACACACTGGTGGTTATAATAGAGTTTGGTTCTGCGCACAGAACAGAAAGGAAACGAAACCGGCAAGATAAGAGACTGAATAAAAAGTAGAAGAAGAAGGAGTATTACATCCTTAACAGTATGAAAAACTGTAGTGGAACATTTTCAACTTCATTGTGTGCGCGTGTGCAAATGTGAAGGCTCGTCCGTGTGGGCCTAGCGGGTGAGACTGAAAACGGTAGTGTGAGTGAAGGGGAAATACAAGCTGACAAACAGCTTCACCCAGAGAGAACAGTACAAAACACTCTCAGTGTTGACTATTTCACTGAGCGGACGGTTAATTGAAACATGAGCCTATCGTAAATGATTAAAAAGGAAAATGTAGGTATATATACATTTTGATACAGACATTTCGTAATATTAAAAGTCTGATGAGAAGGACTCACATAACTCTCTCTAACTCCTCTTAATGCGGTTGTACTACTATAAAATGACAATTTGTTTTTGTAAAGTTTCAAATTTTGCTGATTAGTGGTAACATAAATATAGAGGCGGTTTGGAAATGTGGCCGCCACCTCCGGGACCATGTAGACAATTATTACCTTGTTTGGGAGCATAATATGGAACAAACACAGCGGTTGAATTTTAACGTCACCGGTTCCTCAGAACCACTAAAACCAATTTTTTCACAAAAATGTTTCAAATAAAAGTGATAATCTTTCTATTTGTGCAAACTTTTTTAATTTTTTTATTTGTAGATACTTCTAGGGGATACGGCACCGCGGCCTGAAAGATCTATTGTGTCCCCCGGAGTCTGGCGGCCTCTGAGCAGTGTTCTCTAACTACAGACAACACTGCCTATCATGAGCTGCGGCCGGTCCTAGAAACAGAAAATCTAAGGGCAGCACAAGTGGATTCAAAACCTGGGAGTCTGGCGCGCTACCAATTAACTTTTAATCGCTTAATATATTTTTAATGAAGCTTTAATAATTCATAATGAAAAACAAAAGGATAAAATTAATTATTTAAAAAAAAAAACTTCAGCAATACGTTGTTTATCAGCTCACCCAAACCGGAAGTTAAAAAAAACTTTTAAAACTTCTGTATTTGGTTGGCTGTGACATCATAGTTTATATTGATAAATAAATGTTTATAAATTGAAAGTTTATTAACCCCAAAACTGATACATTCTTATGATTCATAATATGAACTATACATAATATATTTTATTAAAATGCTAATGTACAATAAAATATGTATTTTGCGTAAACATCACCAGTATAATTGAGTAAGAAAATAATAAATATTTGATTACGAAATTAAATTATTCATTAATATGCAAACTAAATACTACTTTGTCTCCATTAATATTGATTATTTTATTTCTTTAAGTAATGAACGCATTCCAGTAATGTCGCGCAGTTGTTTGAGTTTCAAATTTTGTTGTTGGAAGTTTGAGGAGGGAGATGGCTATAAACGTTAAGTCCACTAGGGTCTGACACATCTATTGTGGCTCTCTGGTGTTAGTGTTTGTGCACCAGAGACACTCCACACACACACTCCTTCTCCACATACTGTTCACTTTAGGCATGGTTTTACTGATGATTTCCTCTACACATCTGACTCCTAATGCCCTGTAGCGTGCATGCCAGAACCCTTTCTACCACCGCTCTCATAAGGAACAACATGGCATATGAAGAAGGAAAATTAGGGTGGAATTTATGAAGGATTTTCTTTATCTTAGTTGTGATGCTTCAAGGTGTATATGAAACTAACCGTAAAATTTAATAAACAACTCTCCGGCGCGATGTTTGTGGGATTCGTCAGAAATCACCATGTAACGGGGATGATTAATGACCCGTCGCAAAGGCAGTCTGTACATCCCTGTAAGATATGTGATAGTAGTAAATATCTCACATATGCAGATTTGTAAAAATAGCGAGTGCTGTGTAATTGATGTATTTTATTTTATATATTTAGTAACTTTAACCAATTTTCTTCATTCCCACTCCCTCTGTTCCTATGTCCTTGGATGCCAGGAGTGTATGTAATCAGTTTTCGGGATTATTTGCGATTTGTAAACATAGTTAATGCACTGTGAGGTAATATTATATCATCAGGATGGGATTCTAGCATTTGATCTTGTCTGTTAAAAGGGGGCTAGTGTTTGTGTGTGTGGAACGATATGAATGGTCCAAAGAAGATCTCAATTACATCCGCAACCGAATGAAGGACAAACTCAAAAGAGATATGATATCATTCAGTCACACTCACTCACAGTATAACATTGTGTGAAAGAGATAATATAAGGCAAGCAAGAAACCAAACAGCAGTATCAACGGTTTGGGTTCTGTTAGGGTTGTTAAAGAAGAGATAGAGAAAAAGTGAAGAGAGAGAAAGAGAGAGCCATCAGGAGTGGTAGAGAAAATTACTAGCTTGGGTTTTGCCCAAATTGAATTGTTTGCTGGGTTTTGATATATATATAGATATATATATAAGGTGGGTTTTGTAAGAGTTAGTTGGGGTGAGGGTAGAAATAGAAGAAGCAGAAGAAGACTGAATAGCACACCCTTACACTAAGATGTGAAGTAGATGTTACTCCCAGCGGGAGTTGGAAAGGAAGGGTGAGTAGATCGTGTTGTCAGGGTGTATATATATATGAAAGTGCTGTGGTAGTTGTTGAACAACTTGGGTAGGTTCTAGTTGTACACTGTCAAGAACTGCACTGTGTGTGTGTGTGTGTGTGTGTGTGTTTGTGTTTGTGTGTCATGGCCTTTAATGGAAGTCACAGAGGGTCGTGGTGCAGTCGTCTCGTTACACACCACACTGGTGGAGCACACACACAATACAAATGCTCACACACTGTCATGGTTCCCCTATATCCCTTCCGTTCTTATATACCTCATTACTAGCATTCCTGCCGCCCATGGAAACCTTTGCTCCTCCATTGATATATATATATATATATATATATATATATAGAGAGAGAGAGAGAGAGAGAGAGAGGGAGAGAGCGACTGAGAGATCTAGAGAACCAAGAAAATATTTCCCCATTTTCATTTTGCCATTATCCACTGATTTGTGGCCAGCTAACAAAGAAAATTCTCACCCTCACACTCCCAATTACAAAAAATATAATTTCTAGCTCTCTTTTCCTTTTTTATTAACCATTTTGATTTATTTTTATTTTCTTTAACATAATAATTCAAGGAAAAAAAAATATGGAGTCGTTACAAACTCCATCGTAACGGTGTAGTCGTTAATTATTGGAGTGCTTTACTTGTATACTTAAGATTTTGACAGATGACACCAAAATCAGACTAAAAAAATCTGATGTGATACGCTCCCCCACCACTTTCTCTTACTGCAGTTAATTCAATTATAAAACCGACAAATTCTCTTTAAACTTAGATCACTCAGCTCTAAGGAAGAAATAATTAAATTGGTTACATCGCAGTTCAGAAAGGATCGCCTATAACACTGAACAAATCTATATAAAAATTGAAATTTAACGTCGAAGATTTCCTAAAATCCATTATTTTTCCGGAAAAATGTATCAAATAAAAATGATATGCGCAGTGTTAACAGTACAAGTTTAAAGAAAATCGTTGTACCCATTAATGTTAAATTTCAAATGTTATGTTGGTATTTTTAGAGATATTGGCGTACTCTTCTCGACTGCAATATAACCATTTCAATTATTTACTGCTTAGTGTCTGAATATGATAGAATACCAAGTTTGGACTTCCTGTGATTTTCGATTTTTGATCTATTTTGTTCACACACACGTATCAGTGTTCGTTACAAACTTATTTCCTCTTACTACCACTAGTAAGAGATAAAAACAATGTTTTAGCGAATGTTCTGAATGTGTGTAGTGTTAACAGAGTATCTCAAAAACGAAAAATCACAGGAATGCCAATTTGGAATTCCGTTTTGGTAGCACCACCACATCAGTCATGAAGATTTCTGGCAAAATCCATCAAATGAAAATGCAACTTTACCGAATGGGTTTCCAATTTTTCACAATTTTGTCAAAATCGGCTCCACTTTTTTTTTAAAAACTTATCTACATACATGAAACGAAAATTCATTCTGTGTGTGTGTGTGTGTGTGGAGTCCTAAGGGAATAGTAGCGTTATCTTTCCTCTAAATATGGTATTATACATTGAAAGCATTGATAGAATTCCAAATTTGAAGAAAATCAATTAATCCCAAGTGCGACTTTACAGAGCAAGTATTCGAGTTTTTTTTTAGTTTCCCGAAGACGGCTAAACGATTTTCTTTAAATTTTGAACTGCTCGCGGCCCAGATAAAAATGTATCACTTTTATTTGTAACATTTTCCAATAAAACAAAACAAAAAACAGATTTTATGGTGATCTGGGGGGCCTCTCAGTTATGTTTACATTTAAACTGAGGGTACATAGTTTTGAGATGGAAGGCACCCACAGGGTCCATTCAGGTATATTATGTATAATCCTCAACATCTTGTTTTACGTCCAATTATTTTTAATGGAATTTTATTAATTGAATAAAGATTTTTTTGGTACAGAGGGGATCTCATTTCCGGTAAAAACTCTATTTCGCACAATTGGCTAGGAGCGAGTGAAGTAACAAAAATCTAGACTGAAACACTTCCGTGACTTTCTCGTACTCCAATTTAATATAATTCTGATTTAATAGTTTAGATTAAATTTAATTTTCAATGGTTTAGATTAAATAAAAATAAGTATAAAAGTTTGGGAATTGGTTCTAACTCAAGTGTACGAGTATGCCCAGATAAATCTAAGTTTTGATAAAAATTAAAACTAACTCACACATTCCACAGAACTAACCTATAAATCCATTTTTCCGGTAAAATTTGCAAATAAAATCGATAGGTATCTTTTTTTAAGAAACCTGTAAAGTTACATTTCCGGGTAACCGAATTTCCTGAAACATGGAATTCTAGCTATGTATTTTAATGTTAACTGTTATTACAACAGGCATGTACGATGGATAGAGTCTCCATGGTTTGTTATCGTTTTTTCATCCATCATCGTGGCTGACGGTTTTTTTTTAACAGTTCCAATTAGATTGCAGTATTCTTCCATAAATGTGACGGTCCATTGTGAGCTATCATACCCAGCCTTATATAGATAAATAGAACAGATGTGGGACTTTAAAGACGGTGCAGGACCTTTAGAGACGGTACAAGTCCTTTAGAGACGGTGCAGGTCCTTTAGAGACGGTGCAAGCTCTTTAGAGACGGTGCAGGTCCTTTAGAGACGTGCAGGTCCTTTAGAGACGGTGCAGGTTCTTTACAGACGGTGCAGGTCCTTTAGAGACGGTGCAGGTTCTTTACAGACGGTGCAGGTCTTTACAGACGGTGCAGGTCTTTACAGACGGTGCAGGTCCTTTAGAGACGGTGCAGGTCCTTTAGAGACGGTGCAGGTCTTTACAGACGGTGCAGGTCTTTACAGACGGTGCAGGTCCTTTAGAGACGGTGCAGGTTCTTTACAGACGGTGCAGGTCCTTTAGAGACGGTGCAGGTTCTTTACAGACGGTGCAGGTCTTTACAGACGGTGCAGGTCTTTACAGACGGTGCAGGTCCTTTGGTAGAGGAGGTGCAGGTGCCCTTTATAGACGGTGCAGGTCTTAGAATACGGTTGCAAGCTCTTTAGAGACGGTTCAGCCTTTAGAGAGGCGCAGGTCCTTTAGAGAGACGGTGCAGGTCCCTTTGAGACTGTGCAGGTCCTTTAGAGACGTGCAAGCTCTTTAGAGACGGTGCGTGTCCTTTAGAGACGTGCAGTGTCCTTTAAGACGGTGCAGTCTTTACAGACGTTGCATGTTCTTTACAGAACGTGGCAGGTCTTTAGAGACGGTTGCATGTTCTTTACAGACGGTGCAGGTCTTACAGACGCGTGCGTCTTACCAGACGGTGCAAGGTCTTTCAGACTGTGCAGTTCCTTTAGAGACGGTGCAAGTCCTTTAGAGACGGTGCACGTCCTTTAGAGACGGTGCAAGCTCTTTAGAGACGGTGCAGGTCCTTTAGAGACGGTGCAAGCTCTTTAGAGACGGTGCAGGTCCTTTAGAGACGGTGCAGGTCCTTTAGAGACGGTGCAAGCTCTTTAGAGACGGTGCAGGTCCTTTAGAGACGGCGCAGGTCCTTTAGAGACGGTGCAGGTCCTTTAGAGACGGTGCAGGTCCTTTAGAGACGGTGCAGGTCTTTACAGACGGTGCAAGTCCTTTATAGACGGTGCAGGTCCTTTAGAGACGGTGCAAGTCCTTTAGAGACGGTGCAAGTCCTTTAGAGACGGTGCAGGTCTTTACAGACGGTGCAGGTCCTTTAGAAACGGTGCAAGTCCTTTATAGACGGTGCAGGTCCTTTAGAGACGGTGCAAGTCCTTTAGAGACGGTGCAAGTCCTTTAGAGACGGTGCAGGTCTTTACAGACGGTGCAGGTCTTTAGAAACGGGTGCAAGTCCTTTATAGGGACGGTGCTGCAAGGTCCTTTAGAGACGTTGCAGGCCTTTAGAGACGGTGCAGGTCTTTACAGACGGTGCAGGTCTTTACAGACGGTGCAGGTCCTTTAGAGACGGTGCAGGTCCTTTAGAGACGGTGCAGGTCTTTACAGACGGTGCAGGTCTTTACAGACGGTGCAGGTCCTTTAGAGACGGTGCAGGTTCTTTACAGACGGTGCAGGTCCTTTAGAGACGGTGCAGGTTCTTTACAGACGGTGCAGGTCTTTACAGACGGTGCAGGTCTTTACAGACGGTGCAGGTCCTT
>JAAEAF010010971.1:0-30268 GCA_011037195.1 Triatoma infestans | reverse complement strand
TTTGTTTGTTTGTTTGTATTTTAGTGTGAGTGAGCGGTGTATGTGTATATATATATATATATAAGAGTGGAGACCTAAAATGTAGGAGATGTTTCTAGTTCAGCCTTTACTCTTCTAGATGATAGTGAATGATGTGGTTTTCATCCGACACTCTGTTATAGTTGAGTGCTAACAAGGACTATCTTGCCAAAACGTCATATATATATATACATTTTCTTCCTGCAGATTCTTCCTTTGAACCAACAACTAGCCCTTTTACTTTATAAATATATATATTTGTTACAGTAACACTTTTAACACACACAAACAGACACACATCAACTTGACATGTAAACAACTATTGTTACTAATTTTATACAAAACACAAAATGGCCATTCCGCTTAAGTTTACCTCTTCTAATTAATTAGCTAATAGATAAACTAATAGATAAGTTATGTTTGTCCGTTGCATTCTTAAGAGTTCTTTCAGCGCATTCTTAGGAACTATTAGGACGTGATAATAGGTACTTTTAATGAATAGCATTAAAAGTTCAGTAAGCGTATATATTCACTAGTTTTTCTGCGTTGATTGCGTAAGTGGACAAGACTTGTCCTGAGTACAGTACTCCTTTCCTGTGCAAACCACTTTTCTCTTTTTCAATCAAGAACGCCGGGCATCTTTAGCTCTGTCTTCCTGATAATGAGCATCAATGTGAACTTCATTTATTGGAGTAAGCGAAAAGATTAGCTCATTGGTAGTGCGCTGGACTAGCAACGCGGAGCCCAGCAGTGCTGCCCTTAGATTTTCTTTTCCTAGGAAGCTCAACAGCTCATTGTTGGGTAATGGACAGTGTTGTCTCTGAGAAAGCTCCTAGCGGCCAATGACCATAAATGTTGACGCGCCTTAAATAAATTTTTAAAAAAGTATTGGTGTTGAAACCTCGAATGGTCGTCACGCACATTACACTAAGTTTCTAGTAACCTTTACTTATTGTACTCATCAACTTTATTTATACCCAACATAAGTCCAACGGATAAAAAAACAAATTATCATTTACAATGGCAAATTATTGCAATAAGAAAAAGAAGTGTGAGTGTTTCTTATCAGATTTTTAGTAAATGTCAAAAAAAAAAAAAAAAAAAAAACAAAAAAAAAAAAAAAAAAAAAAAAAAAAACAATGAGAAACGTTGATAGGTGTATGGAATTCTTTTCTTCAAAAGTGCAATATGTCCAAAGTCCGTCCATTTGTTGAAAGCTTTGAAGTTTCGGCGCACTTTTGAATTGAACAACCCATTTGTGGAAGTGTGCACGATTCATGCAACTTATATCGTAATTCTTAAGGAATCAGGAGTCAATTATTCCTCAAAAAAAAAACAGAAATCTTATCATTGAATGTTGTTATTCTCAATTACAGATTACTAGAAGACTTGTCAAAACTTTCGTCGCAAGCTGTTTGTAAACTTTTCATGATACTGAAAGTACTGTTTACAGTTCTTTTTCTCCTCACATTGACTGACCCTTTCATAAAAAATAACTTTTAGCATCAACAGAATAATTTCCAATCAGTGAAAAGTACAAGAAAATTTTCAGTTCCCAATATTATATTTCATTGTGATGCAAGTGACGATTGCTAAATAAATACCTAATGTCGTGAGATAGTGCTATCTTAAATGTGGGCTATTAGGAATATCATTTCAACCGCACCAAGTAAGATTCACAATTGCTAAGTGGCCAGTACACAAGCCTCACACACATAACTGTACCACACAAGTCTCTTTCAAACTAAAGGCCAACATTTGATACAGATAACACATGTTACGAGAATGTAGAGAGTGGGTGGTATGGCAACTCTTAGCCAAGTATCTTTACCACGACCACTACTAGTTATTATCACTGCTTCCTTACAATTCTGTAGCACTAACAAAACCTACGTGCCTGTTTGCTGTAATGAAGTATAAACTACTTGATGGCCTGATATGTACTAGTCATTTAGAAAAAAAAAAAATCTGGTCTGGCGAAACGATTTTTTCTTGCTTCAATATCTAAAAAACATTTTGGAATTTTGTATAAACTGAAAATTTTCTCCATTTAATAGTCTAGATAGATTGTTATAGGGGTTATTTCACTAAGATCTGAAAGATATATTGTGCTCCCATCCCGGAGCTGAAATGTTATAGGTATGATGTGTTGTAGTGTAGTGGTAGCTTGTGGCGTGAGCGGTTTTGTAAAGGGGCTTGTGTTTGTAAGTTTTAAGAGAGAGAAGTAATAAGAATACTGGTAGATTAATTTAAACATATTCTTTAAAGATATTTAAATGCTATTCAATAACACGGCAATATGCTTATTAATTTATTGAATTTAGTTGGAATAAACTCTTATGTTATAACTTAAACTGTCACTGATTCTAAGAGAGCGAAAATCAAGTGTACGCCTTTTGAATGTCTAGCCAAAACTATCTTGAAGGAATGTCTTCTAATTGTTCGTTCAAATCTTCCCCTTTGAGAAGAAGAAGGGGTAGATAATGCTATCAAGGTTCATGAACTCTCCAAGTAACTGTACTCTTCTACCTGGGTACCCTTCTTACAAACGAGCTTGCATTTTTTTTCATAATTTTGATTATTTTCTTTAAATAAAATAGATACAATTTCTTGCATCCATCACAGAGCCTATCACCGGACAGCGAGCTGTAGAGGCTTCTAGGAAGAGAAAATCTAAGGGCAGCACTCGAACCTAGGACCTGTGTGTTGCTAGTCCAGCGCACTAAGCAAATCCCTTCCCTATGTAGTAAGTAGTCTAAGTTAAAGGATTTTTTTTTTATATATATAAAGGAGCTGAGAATACCAAGCTTAAAGGATATCGTTGCACTGTTTTTCACTGCCTCTTATTTGTTATAAGTGGAAGTACTGAGATCGCGATTAATTATTTAGAAATTAACTTTTCACCGGATATTCATATTTCAGTGTCGTCTGAGTTAAAAGACAAAATAACATTAACCGGAAGGCAATTAACTGAATGTTTTGTTTCATATTAGAGATATTTTCCGTGATAGCCTGCTTCTTTTTATGGTTATCGACCGGTTTCGGGCATTCACCCATCATCAGGATTTTTTTTTTTGTCAAATAGTGTGATAACATAGACTTGCAAAGAGCAAATTTAGTTGATACTAAAGTCAACTTTGAGTGTATCTTAGTTTAGTGTATCACTCAACTTAGCTGAGTGCATCAACTGACTTTGCTCTATGCAAGTCTATGTTATCACACTATTTGACAAAAAATATCCTGATGATGGGCGAATAACCGAAACCGGTCGATGACCACAAAAAGAAGCAGGCTATCACGGAAAATATCTCTGAAAGATATCATTCTTTTTGGTGAGTAGATAACTTCCTCTTCAACAAATCTGCCTCTTTAGCTTTCCAGCTCTGCGAAACCAACCACGACAAAGTGTTTTGTTTCAATTTCCCGATTTTCTTGAAAATGGATCTAAAGACTTTTTTTTAAAACTTCGTATTTTTAAAAACCTTATTTGCAAAAATTTGCCCATTGAAAATTGATTTTTGTTGGGTTCTAGTTACGATTCCCACTAAAGTAGCATTTCAGTATATTGTTCCAACTCCTATAACGTATATTAAAAGTATCGCTAGAATTTAAAATTTGAAGGAAATCTTCATTGATTTGATGTTAACAGCAAATGTGAATAAGTTTAAGAGTAATAACAGAATAAGTTTCTAAGTGTTTTTTAAGAATTTTCTTAGAATTAAGCTCTGTCAATTTTCTTTTTAACATCGAATCCGTACAGATGCGAATTGTATCACTTTTATTTTGCAAACATTTTTCTAGAAAGTGGGGGGTTTAAGTGGGGGTGAGTGTGAGTAAGGTTTAAATTAAAACTGCTGTACTGGAAGGAAGAAATGAAAGAAAATAATAGTTTTGAAAAATAGTTTAGAATATTTTATAGTTTGAAAAATAGAATTTTGTTAAGGTTTTAAATGTATCTTAGTGTAGTGAAAAGAGTCAGGTACTTTACTAGGTCATTGCTATAAAGAGACAAAGGCAGAAGAATCCGTATACAATGCCACTTGGCCAACTGTTTTGTAAGAGAAGGCATTCTTTCGGACAGTATGCCTTCTGCTTTCAAACAAGAATAGTCTGAGCTAGACATTCACCAGAACACTTACTTCAGGAATCGCTATCTTAGAATCAATGCAGTTCCATTAATAAGTTTATAATATCTTTGCAAAAAACTTGTAGTTATTATTTTATTAGAATATATTTATTGTTAGCAGTGGTGACTACTTTCTTATTATTAATACTTCTCTCTTAAACATATATACTAACAAGCCCTTTATTAAACCGCTCTTGCTACACCAACTACTACTACAAACACACAATAACTCAACACACCCAAAACATTTCACTGCCGTTACAAGTTATAAAGAGGTTGAGCGAGAGACGATGCTGTTACTTCTGGGTTGTACCTTTACTTGTTGTACACAACAAACTTTATTTTAAACGCAACGCAAACCCCAAAAACTAAGGTTAATAATGAGCGAACACTGATATAATGGTATGGAAAGCCCATTTGTTGAAAGTGTAGCGGAAGAAGCAAATGGAAAAATAGAAATAGTTTGGAAATATATTTATATTTTAAATTATATCAGTGTTAATAGGAAATTTGAACGTTGGCTGGCAAATGGTCAAAACGCAGGTACAAGACACCGTTATCAACCAAGGTCGGAGAACTCGGCCACTCTTTGTCTTTTAACTCCTTCTAGAAATCATATATAAAGGGCAGGTTTTAACTACCAAGAGCATAACTGTGTGATCAGTCTATTCCAAAGCATTCAACGAGTATCATTCCATAATTCGTTTTACAACAGTCACTGTGCAAGAAGTGTTTAAGTTAAACATTTGAGATTAAATCAATCTAGCTATAAGAATATTTAAGTGCAAGAGCTTCTGTATAGTTATAAGTTATTTCATTATTACAATTGACTTGTAATTGTTATTCACATAAAGTTATGAAGAAATTTGATGAGGATCGGTCAAGAAAAAACATTCAATTATGCCAACGTTTCGTCTTTATCAAGGCTTTAATCTAAATAAACAATACAACGAGGAACCACAATGCATTAATAATACTGTAAAATGAAGAATAATAAAAACAAAAACAAACAAACAAAAAATTTAAAAAATAATATTAAACTTATATATAGAAAGTCATGAAGATGTGGAGAAAGCATTGTGGTTTGTGATTTTTGCAGTTTGGGGTTTGTGAAAATGTGGAGATATGCATTGCATTGTAGGTCCACACTGTATTGTTTTCTAGATTAAAGCCTTGATAAAGACTGGAAATCCTGTCGAAACGTTGGCATAATTGAATGTTTCTTTCTTGACCGATCCTCACCAAATTTCTTTATAACTTAAATCATCAATGGTCAACAAATTTTGTTATGTTATTCAATAATTCAAATACAATCGAAGTATTTATTGTTAGCAGTGGTGACTTTTTCATTATATCTTAAACAATATCATACAAGAATATCTATCTTTAAAAAATGTTCACACATAAGCCCTTTCAATTACGCTCATGCTACACATTACAACACAACCAATAACATTATAAAAGCTTTGAAGATCTCTTGTGGCTACAAATTGTTGGTAATGTTTATTGATAAGAATTGTTACTATTTCATTTTTATTCACAGCTCAATGGATAGTCATTTGCAATCGGTTTAAGGTTTAGGTGTTTATCAATAAAAATCTAAAAAGGAGAAAATCAAGTTCGATATCAGAGAGGTCGTTCTACACATTATATATTTTAAAACCCTGTTGAAATACAGATACACATTACAAAGTAATGTTTATCATATATTTTGTTTCATTTTCTATATTTACAAGTATAAAATTACAATTTCTCTTATTATATAAATTAATTAATAATATTCCGGTTGTTGCTTTGCAACTTGAAATTTATTCATTCATTATAGTAAATAAATTTGAAACCTATCCATAATTTCGCATGCTGCAAAAATGCAAGTAAATACTCAAATTTTTATTTTAAAGCTTTTTCATTTAAGTGCAGCGTTTTGGTGCAATGCAGCTGTTGTGCAGATATAATGCATTTTCTCATTTATTACTGTAATTTTACAGTATATATAACTGCTTAAAATATTATAACCTTTTGCCCATTATAAAGTTGATTTACTATTTTAATTAAGTTTTTTTGCATTTTATTATTTCTATAGAAATTTTAGAATAGTCTTATTCATCATATAAAATTGAAAAGATTATTTTTAAATTCATATTCATATTTAATAATTTATTTTCTATACTAACGAGTTGTGTGCACAGCTTTATTGTTTGTTTATAAAACATTGTTTCAAAATTATAATCTGTTCGTTAAAAAACTAGAACCAATTTTTCCAACAACAATCCCAATAATTACTGTTACCATGGCTACAGTTGAAGAAATTTGAGAGTGCTTATAAATTATTATACGTTTCTGGTAGTTATTGATTTTCTCTTTTATTGATATCAGCAATCACAATAGCCTTGCATATATCAAACTTTAATCATCTTTTTATCCCACACTACACTCACTCCCTGAAGGCTGAAGTACCGATAGCTTCGCTATCACCTGGAATGGCAATAAAGAATGCATCCTTCATATTCAGTTTCTTTGGAAAACTATAAATTAACCAACTAATGATTATTACGTTTCAGGTAGTTATTGATTTTCTCTTTTATTGATATCAGCAATCACAATAGCCTTTCATATATCAAACTTTAATAATCTTTTTATTCCACACTACACTCCCTGAAGGCTGAAGTACCGATAGCTTCGCTATCACCTGGAATGGCAATAAAGAATGCATTTTTCATATTCACTTTCTTTGGAAAACTATAAATTAACCAACTAATGATTATCATCGTTGAATGACTCTCATTCACGCCCATCATTCAATCAATTTTTTGTTTTACGTTTGTTATTATTTATCTGTTTAGTTTTTATTTCTTCCATTTCGATATATTTTTTTTTTTATGCCTAACTCGATATCGAAAATTTTTGAAACGATTACAATACTACCTCTTACTTTGAGAAAGAAAACATAAAAATAGAAGGAATATTATTTTCTAAGACCGAATCTCATTGTTCTCTTTTACCACATATTAAGAACGGTCAAGAAGAATCTTGCCACGCATAGAAGAATCTTGCTTGCATAATTCTTTATCCCCAAATTTTCAATATCGAGTTTTCACCGGAAATATCCGTTTTCAGGTCTCCTGAGTCCTAAAAAGTGATTTTTTTTTTGTTTTTGTTTTTTTAATAAACTTTATTTCACCAAGTTCCACAAAAATGTACTACATTGCATACATATCATATAACAAAATAATTAACAAACACTTCTAATTATTGATATAAAAAATATAACATAATTTTTAAGAAAAAATGAAATTAAATAATTTATAAAATATACAATCTACTAAACATTAAAATCAAATAAACCTTTTAGAAGACCTTCGAAATTTATATTATTAATAAATTTACAGAATTGTCGAATGCAGTTATATTCCGCAAATATAGATTTATCGATGGGAGGCCAAGTTTGATTCAAAATCACATTGAAATGGCGGAAGAGAGGTGCTCTGGCAGCCTCAAGGAGCGAGCAGCCAAGTATAAGGTGATCGACCGTCTGGAGCTGAGTTACTGTTGGATCACAGGAACAACTGGCAGAGCCTGTACGACCAAAACGGGTTAAATAAGAATGTAATTTCCCATGGCCGGTTAGCAGGTGGGTAATCTTGTAGCTGAGTCTCCAATCCCCTAACTTTATCCGATGCAGTACGCTGGGGAAAAACTGACGTGCCATTTTGCCATGATATGTCCCACTCTTGCTGATCTCGCTCTCTCAACGTTTTACGAAGAAAGGTGAGAGGAAAGTGGCTGTAACTTTCTTCTAATCTTTATTGGCTGCAGCCATTTTAGCTAAAAAGTCAGCTCTCTCATTCCCCGCCATCCCGACGTAAGCTTTTGTCCAACTGAAGCAAATGGAGCCCGTACTGTTCAGTTCCTTCAACAGCTCGCGGGTTTGGAATACTATGGGGTTTGCTTCCTAAAATTGACTAAGATTCCAGAGAGATCTTGCTGCCTGTGAAGATGAATACGCGTCCTATTGTGGTTTCTCTGCTTTTTCTCGTAACCAATGCGAAGCCTGAAGGATCGCCAACATTTCCGCCTGATTATTGGAACAGGAATGTCCCAGTCGGAATTCTCTTTCTACCACGGTTTGGTTCCCATTTGGTTTGGGCCCGTCAAGGTTTAGACTGCGGCCTGAACCGAAACTGTCGGTCGCTCATAAGGATACTTTTATGTAAAAAATGATAATACGATTAATCATTAACTTTTCTAACAGTTTCCCTGCAAATGGCAAAGGCAAATTGGTCGGAATTTTAAAGCATTATCTAAGTTCCTATTCGATGGTTTTTAATATTGGCACAACCTTACAGGATTTCCATATTTTAGGAAATAAGCCTCTTGTTAAACATTCATTGTAAATGGATGTAATCAAATTGGGAGCACACAAGAGGACTTTACAAAAAATACTATTTGTGATGCCTTCCATTCCTGGTGCCTTATTTGGATATAGATTGAAAAGTGCCAATTTCACCTCCTCAGTTGAGAATTGTATGTCTTCTTCGGTGTTTAAATCTTCAGTAATCCGTTGACGTATTCCTGACTGAGCTGTATTATCTTCATCTTTAGTATCTTTAGATACAAACTTATCCATTAATATCTGGAGCGTCTCTTGCAGATCAGAAGTAAAAGATTTGCATTTAAACAAAAGCTTTCCAGCAATCAAATTTAGCTTTTTTTGTAAGCATATCGTAATTACATTTCAATTTATAATATTCACCTTGAGCTGTTCTCGCAAACTCTTGTTGTTTCGGGTCCGTTGGTAACGTCTTCGTTTAGCAGTCACTTCTTTTCTTAGTTCTGTTAATTCGTGAATCCACCAAGGAACCGTTCTCTTGCCTCTCTACCAGATTTGTTCTCTTGATTGGGGGGGGGGTTCGCTCTGACTAGCATTTTTAATTGCCGAACTCACTCTTTCTATCTCCACCTCGAGATTAGTACATCATTTATTCTCCCTATTAAAAATCCTCTTCAAAATTAACAGCAGAGATTATCATCATAATTCAGAAGTTTGACTTTAAGGAATTTTCAAATAATTCCCAGTTAGCTTTATGAATGTTAGAAAATTGGCTATTATTTAAAACATTAGTATTCGTTCTATACGAGTTACTGATTTGGAATGTAATATAAGAATGATCAGAGGCTGAGTCACCTGATTCAATATTCCAATTAATGATCACCTTCAGTAGGTTAGTATTACTATGGTTAGATCTATACTACTAGATCCATTAATAGTATCAAATGTAGGTACTTCCAGATTTTCATTGAGAATACGCAGCGATTTAGAGGCTAGATATAACTGAAGCGTCGTGACCCTTGCATAAGTGAGACGGTCATCCCAGTAGATAGATCGTCTGTCCATTACCAGAAGTATTGCTTTTCCAGCTTTACTTCTGTTAACCTCCTTATAAAGGATGTGTTAGGTGGAGAGAAATAAGAAGACTGGATTAACACTGGTTAACTATGTATACTAATAATCAGATACAGTCTGCCTGGACTTTACAGTAGAGATTGGTTAAGGTAGAGTGGTATGAGAATGACACGAAGCGACTGGCGAGATGATGAACTATAGTGAACTGTCTAATCATGGACTGTCCGTCGCTGTATTTATACAGTTTCTCCCACTCCAGTCCGAGAAAGTGGTTGGGTTCGTTTCTCTTTTCTCTTTGGTTGCCTTCTCTCTCTTTGGTTGCTGTTACATCTTTTAAAATTTTCTCAATGTTTTCCAATTGCTCTTCTATATCTAATTCTTAATCTAAATACATACTTGCTCCCCAAAATTTGAAACCACTATTACCCACCGCTATCTCTGATAGGACTATATCTTTATTAGATATCTGTGAGCTAAGTATAACCTCAATCATGTTATTAGTTACTACTATAATCCCCTCTTCTTTCCTTCTCCTTTTGTAATATTTTATGCAAAGTTGGAAAGCCTGCAATTAATTTGTTTACATTATATGGTTCTTGTGCGAATATTAAATCAATTTTCTTATCTACAATATATTTGCAAAGATTTAAGGTTGCTTTATATGATTTTTGCAAATTAATCTGCAAACAATTTAATTTAATATGATGTCTTTCATTAGTTTTATATGTTTTATATTTATCATATGTTGGGGAGGTGACTTTAATCAGATCCATAGTTGATATTTTGTTTAAGTTTGTTAAATATAATTAACATTATAAGAAGGGCAATGTTTATCCAGGGCAGTATGACGGCAGTCTACCTATCTTCTTGTTACTTGTACAGTGCTTATTTTGAAGTTCACAATTGATACATTTATGTAGATTTGTTTCATTTTTATTAATTTTACAATCTTTAAATTCATGATTACCAGCACAAATTGGACAAATGGGAGTGCTACGACAATTAATGCTATTGTGATTAGATTTACTGTAATTGAAACATCGTAGGATAGAAATGTAATCTTCAGCTCGACAAATATTCCACATTAATTTGATCTTATTGTGAAGAAAACGTTTTCTTAAGGTAGGGTTTATTTCGATAATTAAATGTCTTGTGCTATTCCGTTTATTAGTGATGATATATTTACATTCTATGATCATTATCCGTAAATAACTTTGCATTTTGATTCATAATAAATGGTATAAAATTTTCCTTATTAATTTCTTTGGGAATATAATTTGTTATTAGACGAGGGTTAAATTTCTTTGTCAGTACTGCTTTAAAGTCATCTAATTTATTTACTTGATTACAAAAACTAGTGATATCATTTTGTTTATCAGATTTCATCATAACCTTTCCATTAGATAAACTTTTAAGACTGGTGATTCCTACTCCTAACTTCGATGGATTTATTTCCTTCTTTAAGATTTTCTTTGCTTTGTCATTGATTTTAATTGCTTTGTTATTAATTTTTTCATTACTAATTATTGCTGAATGAATAAGTTTTATTTTATATTGTGTATTTTTAGATATTGATAAGTTGGTTGTGTTTTCAGGTTAGGTTCAGTAGCTTGATCCGCTTGTTTTCTTTTGTATGAATCCAACTCTTCTTTTAGATTCATAAACACAGTTTCGTCTAAAGTTCTATTTCAGTTTACTACACAATTCGGTCATCTAAATAATATTAATTAGTATGAAAAGTGTTGTTGAAATTCTGAGTTTTAAAAAAACGGATGACCGGAATTGCGTTTTTACTGAAATGTATTTTTCAGTTTTCTGGTATTTTCTCGAAAACGGCTCCAACGATTTTCTTGAGACATCTTGTATAAACTAAATACAAAGATCTATAACTTTTATTTAAAACATTTCTCTGGGAAAATTCATTTAAGGGCTCTTTTAGGAGAGGGGTGATGTAACATAGTTTTTCTCTAAAGTGTGTGATGGATGCAAGAAACTTGGAAATAATATTAATTTATAAATAAATCAAAATTAAGAAAAAGATTGACATTCCCTTGCAAAAGGACAAGCCCAGGTATAACAAGTCCAGTTACTGGTACGGTTCAAGAACAATTATGGCATTGTACTACCCCTTCTCCTCACAGGAGAGGAATTGAAGGAACAAAGAGAAGAGATTGTTTTAAAGACAGACTTGTGCTAAAAATCAAGGTGGAAGCATCAGAGCTATACCAGTATCAAGTTATAAGAATTTATTATAAGTTTTTAGTGTGATATTCAAAATACTTAATTTCTCTTAAAGATAATATATTTAAATTAATCTACCAGTGTGTTCTTAATTATTCTTATACTTCTATATTTTCCTCAAACATACTTACAAGCCTTTGTACAAGACCGCTCGTGCTACACACAACTACCATCATCACACACCATAACATACAAGTGCTATCATATTTGATTAACAATGTCTATCACCAAACAAAATTAATTAGAATAAATAGATGGCCAAAATTCCGAGTTTTCAAAAAACAAACAAAATGTAAACCGGAAGTGCGCTTTTACTGAACAGTTTTTTTCAGTTTTCAATGAGTTTCATTAAATTTGGTACACAAACTATAAAATTTGTCAATTATAATTTTGAAAAACTGGAGTAAGAGAAAGTTGTGTGAGTGTTTCGCGCCAGATTTTTTTTTTACTTTTAATTTTACTCAATCGTCTTAACATAAATCTAGAGATGGTGGTGGTAGGCCAAGTGATTCAGGGGATTTCAAAACATTTATTTCCTGTGAAAACCCAATAATTTCGAAATTTGACACGATCGCAATACTTCCTCTTTATTAGCGGAGTAAGAGATAATTAAAAGAAATTATAAAACGTACGTATTTATTGTTAATAACAGCGTTTTAGACAAAAATTCTTTATCTAGAATATCAAATAATGTTATTTTCTTGTTAAAGTATTTTTAGTGAAATTTTTACCAAGATGGTTGGACAAAAAAAAGAAATCATATCTGAATTTGATTGATATATGTTTGTATATTATGGTTGGACAATATTTCAAAGGTTGTTGTTGTTGGCCAACGAATTTGAACACCATATTGATACAATATATTGGTTATATGATCTATAACACATAGCCAGCCAATCTGGTGCCAAACAGTGTGTCCACTTTTAACTCCAGTCTGTCCATACCACGAACGATACAACATAGATTACCTCTAAAACAACCGATACTGTATATATATACAGAACGAGAGAAGGAGTAAATATGTCACAAACTCGCTAAGAGATGTACTTGTTAAACAGACCACACATTGAATTGCAATCCTGAATTTCCAACATTATGTACATGTAAAGCTAACATTTAACGATACACACACACATATACGCATACAGAATATATATTCACACACATATACAACAAATGTATAATAACAAACGCCGGTTTAACCGCACGTATTAAACAGTAACATTAATACTGTTATAGTGAGCTATTGTATGTGGTTTTGTTGTTGCCCTCCTAATACTGTTTCACATTCTACTACTTTAACACCTGATCGCATTTTATCCTAATATAATGCTCTTATATTGATCGGCTTTGAATTTATTTGAAATGTCAAAGAGTTTGATAGTCCTAGTGAGGAAGATAAAGCTTTCTAGTTGAGTTTATTGCATTGAAGATATATTACTCTTTTAATTTCGCATTAAATTTGAACTGAAGTTAAACTGAATTGGAATTAAAGTTGAAGTTTCTTTATAAAGGTTGCTTAAAATTAAAAACAGTAATATCTATTTCTGTCTATTAGAAATAAAAAGTGATGGTATTAACTTTAGACAGGACATATAATTCTTAATTTTAAATTTATATTTTCACTTCCTTTTTTAACATAACTGCTACCTTCCAATGTGGTGTATTGAAAATCATTTTTACTTTTTTATTTTAATTGAATTGTTACATCAGCACCATTTTTACTATATTTGAATTGTCGACTAGCACTTACAATTCACTGCATATACTAAAACCATACAGATAAATTTACTAGTTTAGATATATATATATTTGTAGGGGTAGTGAACCCCCACCACACTAGCGAGTGAACCCCCACCACGCATCAGAGAGAAAGAGCCCCTCTCGAGAGAGAGGAGAGGAGAGGCCAGTTGGATATATATACGAGAGACAGAGTCAAAAAGGGATATTCTGTTCACAGTCTCACACTTGAATTGTACATATCGTTTAGCCACGTCAGTCAGTCTGTTCTGTTCTTGTAGTGTTATTCTTGAAGTATACAGTCCTTGGCAGTCAGTCATATACATATATATCAATTATAGATATCTTGTACCGATATTAAGGTGTTATTTATCTATCAACATCCACAATCAACATCTCCTCCTACAAAACCATTCATATTTAAAAAAAAAAAAAAAAAAAAAGTTGCGGATTTGGATGATGTATGTGAGTGATGATGTGACATGGTTTGTAGGATGCATAATAAAAAACTTAATTATATAAGAAACATAATTAGGTATACATGCTTGCGAGGATGTGAGGTTTACGTGGAAAAAGTGAAGAATGACTGGAATTTTCTTATTCTTTGGACTGGAAAACTTTAACTTAATTATATAAAATCGTTTAATTTTAAACGAATGAATGAATTTTAAATGTCGTTTTAATCGTTTAATTTTATTATTTAGATTTATTTTGTGTATCCGCATTTTTATTTTGTATATTCTTAATATTTTTGTTAGTTAATTGTGAAGTAAGTCTCCCTCCAACACAGAGTTTAAAGATTGACCCCGCGTGTTGCGTCCACTGAAAGAAGAATTTGCCCTTTAACACCCAAAAACACAAAGGTTGTTTTTCCCACCCATCTTGCCCAATCCCTTTACCTAGTTTTTAAGAGGTTAGTATTTTAAAAAATATACCTCAGGTAGTGTGAAACTAAGTCTCTGTACGAGTCTGTGTTGGCACATTGTCTGAAGAACGCATCCTGAAGATGGGCGAACGCCCGAAACCGGTCGATGACCACAAAATGAAGCAGGCTACCACGGAAAATGTCTCTGATGCTTTCCAGCTCTGCGGAATCAACCACCACAACAAATAAGGAATTTATTATGCTGGGTTTGGGCAATATTACTTTAAAAAAAAACAACAGATAACTTAAATCCGTATGAATGGTTAGATTTGAAACATAAAATGGAATGTTAACCATGGTGCGAAGTATTTTTAGACTGTACGAATTCTTTGGAGATTGGAACGTTTTCCTGAATATCATTGTTTAATACTATAAGCCCACGTAGGTTTATAGATTATGGTCTCTTTTAAGACGAGTATGTGGGCTTCAAGTCAAGTTATCCAACGAACGACGACACTAGTAGGAGGGATAAGAATGAAATTGTAATATTGTTGTAATAATTATAATTTAAATTGTAATAAATTGAAATAATGTGGCGGAATGTGAAAGTAATGTTTTGAGTTTTTGTTTCATTTAATTTAATTCCTCATTTTTTAACCAATCCTCTAATAAATTGAGATTTTTTTTTCTACGCCATGACTACGGCCATTAAGCCATTCTATGTCGTGCAGCCCATTACAAATAATCTATACTGGTGATTGATGTTCGTTTAGTTGAATATCCGGGGGACACGTAAGAACAATCTCGGACGGGAACAATCTCGGAACTCACTTCACCCTCATGAATTGAGATTTAGTTCAGGTAAAAACTCAGAAAAATTAACATCTTTACAATACAATGAGCAATAAGATTAAGTCAAAATCAAATCATCTTTGTACTTATTTATACACTGTTTTATTAAAATGTTAATTCCATCATTGACCTATTTTCTTTGGTTACTTCTTCAGTAAGTCTACTGTACTTTTAGTAACAAAAAAACAAAAAGAAAAAGAACTTAGTGCTAAAACCTTGGTGTAGCCATGCAAATAATGCATAATAACAGTTTTTGCTTATGGCTTGGTGAACTGCTATTCAACACAAAAGCTTAGTCATTATATACTTGCGGTTCTTGTTTTTATCATTAAACAAAACCCAACAAGGTTAGTGCAGAATAATTGTATCACTATAATAGTCTTTACTTCATTACTGTTTATACATGTTTATATATATATACTGGTGGTAATGCTGATTAAGAAAGCTTGTGTGCATATATTCTGTTGTTTTCAGCATGTTTACCATAGTGTGTTTAATTTCATTATATTCTGGTTACATTAGTGTTAATGTAAATATAACACTGTTATCATTTTGTTGACATTCATTAAGTTTAATTTCTATTTTACAGTTTACCATTGTGTGTAACCAAAATTGTGGTTTTATACGTATTATACTATTACAGTACGATCACAATAGTAAACAGTAAACAATGCTATCAGCAATTGTTAAAAATTAGATGGACCCAGTCCATGACCTACTAGATTTTTTTTTTTTTTAACTCTTATTTGAAATTTACAATTGTAATCAATTTTACAATAAGTAAATAAGCTGTTAATATAATAATTACAAGATTTGATTGGTAGTCATCCAGTGATGGCTACTACTAGCTATTGTCAGAGGTCGCGAGGCCAACTGTGCTTTAAGCGTCGTTGAGGATTTCCAGGGAGGGAATGTGAGGTGAGAGTGTGATAAGAGCTTGTAGTGTTGAGGTAAGGATATTAGTCAGAGTCTTGAAGAAAGGAATATTGAGATCTGTGCGGAGGGTAAGGTTGGATACATAGAAAGGACTGTTAGAAATGTGGCGGAAGATTTTGGATTGGATGGTTTGGATGCAGTTCAGATTAGTAATAGATAAACGTATAGATTAGTAATTAATAAGATTTGTTATTCAAATTCTATTCTTTTTCTGATGCAAATAAACTATTCTCGTTAATTAATATTTTAAGTAAGTGCAGTCATCAGTCGTCAGTCGCCTTATGATTGCCTTATTTGACCTCTGTATGTCAAAAATCTGGTCTGAAATATTCAAACAGCTCCCTCTTATAGCAATTAAAACCATTATAATTGATCTTTTAGGTTTCCGCGGCCATTTTCATGAAAAACACTTGAATTTCCGGATTAAGACTACGTCATTGGTTTGCTAGAAACTGACGTTTCGCCCATATTGCAATGAGCCTCTTAAGAGTCATTACAACTTGGAAAGCTAATGGAGCAATGAACCTTGCTAGAGAAGGTGCCGGCTCCAAGTCTCTACCGAGGTTCATTGCTCCATTAGCATTCGAAGTTATGACGACCCTTGAGAGGCTCATTGCAATATGGAGGAAACATCAGTTTCTAGCAAACCACTGACGAACTCTATCCCGGAAACTCAAATGTTATCACCATTACAATTGATTTTCTACAATTCTGGAATTTCTTCAAATGAAGTATCCATTAAAAGAATTCAAAGCATTAAAAGCAAAAATATGTGGTAGATCCAACAATGTTTACCAATAGCCATGTATACAAGGATCTACCACAAAATTTTATAGAGTAGGAAATGTTATAAACTTTCCCTTGCCATGTAATACCATTTTGTGCCCCTTCTAAGACTGTTCTCAACTCTTCTTTTTATTGTAACATTTAAAAAAAAAAATCTCAGAACAGTTGGGAATAAGCAAGCTTCTCGCAATCAGAAGCAACGCTCCCTCTACTATCAGTTAAACTGAATTGGAACTAAAGTTGAAGTTTCTTTATAATGGTTGCTTAAAATTAAAAACAGTAATATCTATTTCTGTCTATTAGAAATAAAAATTTAAAAAAATAAAAACAATGATGATATTAACTTTAGACAGGACATATAATAATACTTAATTTTAAATTTATATTTTCACTTCCTTTTTTAACATAACTGCTACCTTCCGTGTGGTGTATTGAAGATAATTTTTACTTTTTTACTTTATTTGAGGATTTTCCACTAATAAAGTGAACTAAGCGACCCGATCTTTCGACTTCTTCATTTAAAACCGTAATTTCTCATTATATAACCACATTTATAACTTAAACGACCTCTCCTCTGACCACAGTCCTGTTCACCTTGTACTAGGTCTAACTCTTTTACCTAAAACCTTAAAACCTTCCCTCATTAACGGACCAGTTGACTGGGATCTATTTAGAAACACACTCGAACAGAAACTCGACTTAAAAATTTCTTTAAAAACACCCGAACAAGTAGATGACAGTGTGTTTCATCTAACTCAATCCAGCATAGCATTTGGACCTCTACAATTCATACTACATCTTACAATAGTACCACTTTATAATTTTAAAAGGCCAATTTTTTTCAAAAGAAATGATATAATTTTATTTCAACAAAGTAAACTTGGAAAAAAAAAAACTTACTTTATACGTATTTATTTTTGTAATTTGGCTGTATTTTGCAATTATGTGTAATAGTATTATCAAAAATAAGAGAATCTACTTCCTATTTTTGTTCGAGCTTTTTTTTTGGATTGAGCTCGGTCGTCTGATATAATAATACTTAATTTGGCCATTGGTGATTGCACCTAGATTAGTGCAATTACTGCTAGTCAGATCGCTCTTAGTGAAGACTGGACATGGCTCACTCCTTAACTTCCCATCAATCTATCTTCAATTTTCATAATTCAATTTAATCTGAAACTATCAGCTTCTAAGCATCATCCTTCTTTAGAGGGTGCTATCAGAAAATATCATAGCTCCAAGTTTCACTTTTTTCTCCTAAGCTCCAAACTCTTTAACAATTCAGATAGTAGTTTTCTTGATTTTAATATCTCGTTCCGAATAGAATGTTTAAAGTAAATGAATATGTGGATGGGTCGCAATGCTGATTAACAACTAGTATTTTATCCGTCATATTTATATTGTTCCTGACCGGTTTCGGTTTTTCATCCATCGTCAGAGTAGATTCACCAAGTTCGTATAAACAGTTCACTTCAACGTAATCCAATATTGGTGACTGAAATGTAATTGGTGATGTTGTAGTGTAGTGATAGCTTGTGGCGTGAGCGGTTTAGTAAAGGGGGCTTTGTAAGAGATGTTTAAGAGAGAAGTATTAGTAATAAGAAAGTAGTCACCACTGCTATCAATAAATATATTATAATAAAATAATAACCACAAGTTATTTGCAAAGATATTATAAACTTATTAATATATATTGTGGAACTACACTGATTCTAAGATAGCGATTCCTGAAGTAATGTTCTGGTGAAATGTCTAGCTCAGAACTGTTCGAAGAATGCCTTCTCTTACAAAACAGTTGGCCAAGTGGCATTGTTATTTTCTTAACGGATTCCTGTGCGTTTGTCTCTCTAGCAACAATAACCTTAAATTACAGTACCTGACTCTAAAATACATTATTTTTGCCAAAATTATTTCACTTAAAATAGTTTTCAAGACTATTTATTTTTGTATTTCTTCTTCCACTACAGTGACATATATAATACAAGCAACAAGTGTGAGTATAACAGAAATATTACGTTGAAGTGAACTCTCTACAAGAAACTTGGTGAATTTGCTCTGACGATGGATGAAAAACCGAAACCGGTCAGGAGCAATATAAATATGCATGCTACCATGGATAAAATACCAGATTTGAAGTAAATCTTAAACTGCTTCTAGATCGGTTTTGTTACTTAAATTTTAATTCTGAGTACAAGATATTTTGATTTTTGACAAATTCCAAAAGAACTAAATTCTTATCTGGACCTAGATTAGAATTAGGGCCTGATAATAGGCGATTTATTTTGTTAGAAGGCTCGTTTTACAACTGGTTTGATACTGATAATCACAATTCCACTTTGGAAAAATATAATGTAGTGGAAGTACGAAATGAAAAATAATAGTTTTTAAAATTAATTTATCTAATTTTGTTAATATATTAGACTGTGAATTTATCTTCAAAAAGATTGTACTTTAGTCTCAGGTACTGTAAATTTGGATCATTAAACAAAGGCACAAAATCCCGTTAGGGTAACTCCTTTGTATAAGAGAATTCCCCCGCAAGAGAGAGAGCAATTCCAAAGAAGAGAGTCAGATATTAATTTTAAAAGAGTAAAGAGTGGACAGTCGTAATTCTACTTCCAAAGCTAGAACTACTTCAGCAATCGCTCTCTAAATATCAGTGCCAGTTTCACAATAAATTAAATAAGTTTATAATACCAAATAAGTTGTTATTATCATTTTAACAGAATATATTTATTTATAAAACAGTAGTGTGTAATGGCGTGGTGATGTTTGATGTATGGTAGTTGTTGTGTGCACGTGAGCGGATTTATATGAAGGCTTGTAATATGTAGCTTAAAAGAGAATGAAGTCTAGTAATAATAAAGAAGTCACACTGTTTTTCAAAAGATATATTCTCTAAGAGAAAATAAGTTAACAACAATATGCTTATAAATTAATTGGAATAACACTTAAAACTTGATACTGGCTCTGATGTTTTCACTTTGGTAGCTAGAACGAGTCTGTTAGTAAATTTAAGTATTTTACAATATCACACTATTATGTTTAAGAAATTAAGTATTTATCAAGATTAATGCAAAACTGGCACAGATATTTAGAGAGCAATTCCTGAAGTGTCCTGTTTGAAGGTTGATGTGAGACTCTCTACTCTTTACTCTTTTAAAGCTGATGGCTCTCTTCTTTGGAATTGCTCTCTCTCTCGCGGGGGAATTTTCTTACAAAGGTTTGCCCTAACGGATTTTGTGCCTTTGTTTTTCTATTTAGTAATGACCAGATTTAATATACCTGGTTCTAAAATACATACTTTTTGAAGGTAAATTCACAGCACTAAAAATTATAAAATATTAACAAAAATACAATTTTGGATACTATAAAATATTCAGAAACTTTAAACTATTATTTTTCGATTTTGTTATTTCACTACAGTGGGTGTTCTTAATTATTCTTAATTCTTATATTCTATCTCAAACAAACATACAAGACCTTTTCACTAAAACGATCAAGCCACACAAGCCACCTACACACATCACCAATCACATTACAATAACTTTCAAATTTGTTGATTCACAGTGCTGAATCAATAACTATCGCATCATATCCAAGAATATTAGCACTCAACACAGTAAGAGCTATCAAAAAATGATAATGTAAAGGAAAATATCCAGATTATCGTATGAAATGATATCAATATAAAAAAAAAATTTGTCAAACTTTATTTGGTCCTGATGTAACTGTTCTATAACCATATCAAGCCCAGTCTTGCTCTGATATCGTCCTAATGATTATTACATTTTATTCAGGTCCAAATTTTTACTAAGCCAACATTAGAATTTCATATAAGAGATGGTAATTATGATTAATTGATACTTTTTTCCTCAGTTGAAATTATCTTTGCTTTTTAAGGAAATTGTTCATTTTTTTTTTTTTGTTATTGTTCCAAAAACAATAAATGAACAGAGCACTTAGCATATTATTTTTCATAAAATTCTTATAAAATTTTACATACATAACTTTTATTACATTTAAAAGTGAGCAACTCAACTCGTGTTTCCAACAATTGATTAAAGTTCAGCGAACCATTTAAATTAAATGTATTATGCATCCAAGTTGCTTAATCATTTTTTTACACAAAGGTTTCTTTTCTTTGATAATAAAAATAAAGTATAATAACGAAAAAAAAAAATGAACGCCAAAGTAGGTAACCGGAAAAGGCAAGCCCCTGGTATAATATATTAAGTGTGCCCGTTAACTCTTAGTAATATAATAACTTCTATGTTTTCAACTGGCTTTTATTGAAATTAAAATATTCCACATTTGAAAAGGATGAGAGAGAAACACGCTTCCTCCGTCCTGTTCTTGATTCCTTTTACTTTCTTCTTGTTTCATGATAGAACTTTTTTATTAAATATTTTCAACACAAATAAAAACTTTCATATTCTTTTCTAGAAGCTTTCACGATAAAAACAAAAAAAGTAAAAATAAATTCTTAAAAATATTTTGATTATATTTCTTTTAAAAGACAATGATTTGATGGAAAATAGAATTGAATAATACATGAAGTAAGTTTAATTATTATTTATGCATTTACTTTGTTTTGTTTTTTTTTTTTGTTCATTTTTTTATCAAAGATGTTATCAATTTTAAATGAGACATCGGTGGCGTGTGTTTTAATATTTGAATAATATTATGTACTTAATATATAAAAATTAACTTAATCATTTACTTGGTTTATTTATTTTTTAACTTAATAGTAAATTTTTACTTTCTCTTACTCCTAGTAAGAGGAAGTATTTGTAATAGTGTCAAATCAAGTTTTTAACGGAAATATCCCCGTTTTGAGGTCCCTTGAGTCCAAAAAACTGGTTTTTAAAAAATGGTATGTCTATATACGTATATGAACAGCACAGCTCAGAAACGAAAAACCATAGAAAGTTGAAACTTGATATTCCATTTCGGGTATCACCATGTGATTCGACTGTAGGTTATCTGTCAAAATTCCTCAATCAGAAGTACCACTTTATTAGGTTTTTTTTTTTTTTTTTTTTTTACTTTTTTGCGATTTTCTCAAAAATGGCTTCGATGATTTTCTTGAAACTTCCTATAAAAACTACCCACACAAAGTGTACAACTTTTATTTAAATCATTTCTCTGGAAAAATTCATTTAAGAGCACTTTTAGGGGGAGGGGTGGGGTTATGTTTTTCTCTTTAGTAGCTATCATAGTTGATTATACTATTCTGCCGGGGCGGGTGTTGGTGTAGTGGTTATGAGCATGGAACTTGTGTAGTGGGAAGGACCCCAGTTCGAGTCTAGCGTATAACTAAATTTTATATTTGTTTAAAAAATGTTAATAGTAAAGTAGGTGCTTCCGCCCCCGTCCATGACACCTAATTTGGTAGTTGGACTTTTAAGCCCGCCAGAAAAAATAGGCATTACTTTACTTTACTTTTTTTTATACTATTCTATCATCCAAACAAAATTAATTAGGAATAATAAATAGATGGCCAAAATTTACGAATTTCAAGAAAATCAGTAAACCGGAAGTGCGCTTTTACTGAATAGTTTTTTTTCAGTTTTCGACGAATATCATTAAATTTGGTACACTAACTAAATAAATATGTCAATTATTGGTATTCAAATCGTCTTGGCCTTAAAATTACAATGAGATGTTTGTACGGCAATAGCCAGAGAAGTTTTTAAAGAAAAAGAATTCTTTGTTGCTCTATGTTTCTGGTACCATTGGTGCCCTTCTTCAGGAGCTCTCTAAAAATTTATTAGAGAAAATACAGTATTTTAGAGTATAGTAGTTATGAAGAAGTGCATAGATTTATAACAAAAAAAGAAAAATTTAAATCAAAGAAACTATTAACAAAAGAAATTATAAAACAGAAGTGACAGTAAATTAAATAAAATCATATTAACAATAGGAGAAAATAAAACAGATAAAGATACATTTAGGGTAGGAGAGGAGTGTACGTTGTGAACGTTGAGATTGAAATGAAGAGAGAGTATTTTTTGAAAATTTAAAAAACTGGTAAAAGATGGGAGGGATAAGAAAAATGTTTATAGTGTGGCGCGGCAATTTAAAATTTGGAAGCACAAATTACTGGCGAGTATCTTTTTTCTGGTTAAAAAAAAGTTCTTTTTCTAGTCTTTTTCTAACCATAAAAAAAGATACTCGCCAGTCACTCCTCTGGCCATTGGCCGTACAAACATCTCTTTGTCAATTATAATTTTGAAAACTGGAGTAAGAGAAAGTTGTGTGAATGTTTCACACCAGATTTTTTTGCTTATTAGTTTAGATCTAAAACTGAGATTGTGAATTGGTGATTTCATGCTTAATTAGGAATTTTAGTTAGGCCTAGTCAGCTCGGTCTGTCGGTTTCTATTTAATTACTTATCAATCTGTTTTACGCAAATTACAAGCGCCAACTGGATAGAATTTACGAAAAATGACGGACGACGTAAACTCTGAAAATGTGAAAATGAAATTAAATAAAGAAGAAAATTGTGAATTAATTGAAAGATTATTGATAATGTTTTTTACTATAGAATACAAATAACAACAGAAAAATAAATAGAACCATCATTAGATTAAAAATGTTAAAAAATCACCTTCCTTACTCTCGAGCCATAATTTTTAAACCCCTTGTGATAGGCGAAAAATGTCTTAATACAGGTTTTCAACAGTGGTCCGCCTTGCACCAAAAAACAGAAAAAAGTTTTTTTAAAATCCGGTTCTCTTGAAGTGACGGTAACTTCAAATCCTCCCCGCCACCGTTGTTAGTTACATTCAGGTAATTACGTGAATGAGTAAATAATAATTTATCTGACAACTTATTTATCTTGGGGGAAAAAAAATATATTTATTTATTCCTGGGAGGATGACAGCAGAAAATTAGAGCAAGCAAGAAACTTTGGAGATGGCCGAAGAGAGCGGCGTATGTATTTTGTGCTAGATTGTAAAATGAAAATTGAAGTGGTTGGATCTTTTATTTATTTATAGAAGATGAAACTTTTAATCATAAACCCACAGCATCTGAAAAAGAATATATAAAAGTGAATTACTAAACAATCAAATAAAGTTTTAAATATGCAATTAACTTGGTAAATATAAAATGAATATGTTAAATAAATTAAAATGCCAGCAATTATATTGTTTTAACTTCCTTAATTATTAAAGTTTTAGTTCAAGTAGTTTGTATTAATTATCTTAGTATTCAGATAATATAATAAAAATAGCTAGTTAATTAAAGTTGTATGCATAATATATTGTAATGAACAATACGTAGTAAGAAAATCAATTTAAACGTTTTTTTTAATTTCGAAAAATTGACAAAAAAATGTAATTTTTTTTAAAACCTGCACTTTATTGTCCATTCAATCAAAGAAAGAATATTAACCTATCTATTTTCATTAACTATTTTTTATAAATCATTTTTATTCCATTCATGTATTTTTTTATTTATTTTTGCATAAAAGAAATTATTTCTCTTTATTATTATATTTACAAATTATTATGGGCCAGCTCGTTTAGAGCTTTACACATAGGATTATTGAAAGATAAAGAAACAATAAAACAAAGATGAGTTTTGTCAGAGATCTTGATACATTCTGGGTTTTAATCGTCTGGATGAAGTAGGCTCGCCTATGTGGTAATGTGAAGCTGAGGGTAGTGTGTGAAGCGTTAGGAAGAAATTGTCTGTAAGTTTAGTCATGTGTGTGTATATATCTGGCATGTCAAGTTCTCTGTGTGTTTGTGTGTTTCTGACAAACCAGGGAGCGTTGAGTGCAATTCGCAGTACCTTGTTTTGGAAAGTCTGCAATCGTTTTGTCAGTGTGTTGCTACGTGTTATCCAAACTGGACAGGCGTATGTCAGGAGAGGTCTAAGGAGAGTTTTATAGAGTAGTGTGGTGCAGGAGAGTTTGAGTGGTGTGTTTCTGTTAATGAGTGGGTAGAGTTGTTTCAGTCGGGTATATGCTTGTTGCAGTTTAGTGTTAATGTGTAGTCTCCAGGTGAGTCTTGTATCAAGGATTACGCCCAGATAACGCACTCCTTGGTCTTTTTGTTTCCATGGAATTTGCTAGTTGTCAATTGTTAGTAGGCGAAGGTCTTCATTCCGAAACCGCCGGAGAGCGAAGATTTTCGCTTCAGTTTTAGATGGGTTTAACTTTAGCTTCCATCGTGAAACCAGCCAGATATACAGTCTATTGATGTTTGTAAGTCAGTAATGCTTTCGTTAATGTCTGTACTGGATGAGGCTAACATGGTATCGTCCGCGTAGGTAGCTAAGGTCGCTGTAGTAGGTTCAGGTATGTTTGAAGAGTATTGGGCTCATGATTGCCCCTTGTGGTAGTCCCGCTAGTATTTGTCTTTCTGTACTGAATGTATTGTTGAGTCTTACCTGGAATGTTCTGTCTTGTAAGAAGGATCCTATTATTCGACTTAGGTATGTTGGTGCGTTTGTGTTTGTAAGTTTGTAAATTAGTCCAGAGTGCCAAACAGTATCAAATGCAGCAGCTACATCAAGAAATATTGCTGCCGTGTATTTTCTTTCCTCAAAATTGTGTACAATGTGTTCTGTGACTCTTTTTAGTTGGTGTACTGGTGAGTGTTTTTGTCTAAATCCAAACTGATGAGGTGGGATTGTGTTAGAGGCTGTCAAGTGTTTTAAGAGTCGTTTGTATATTATTTTTTCTAATATTTTGGAGAGAGAGTTTAAGAGACTGATTGGGCGATAGCTGTTAGGATCGCTTTTTGGTTTACCAGCTTTATGAAATACTATCACTATAGCATTCTTCCACTGTTTAGGAAAATATCCTAATCTAAGACAAGCATTGAAGATCCCAGTTAGGAATGCAAGACCTTTCTGAGGCAGGTTTTTTATGGCAATATTGGGAATTAAATCGTCTCCCGGGGCCTTTTTGTTGGGGAGACCTTTGATTATGGATAAAATTTCGGAAGGAGAAGTAAATGCGATAGGAAGTTCTGCTATGTGGTGAGGTTGTTGGAGTTCGGAATAGATCTGGTCTTCAATGTCCTGGTCCGTATGGTCAGTTAGAGTAAATTTGTTTTCTAGATGAGTCGCTATTGCTTCGCACTTTTCTTCATCGCTTATTGCCAACACGTTGCCTGATTGTAGTGGAGGTATCTGAGTGTGTTCGTTTAGCAGTCTTTTTGTTTCTTTCCAGAGACAACAGTCACCTGGAGTCATCGCTTCTAAGTATGTTCTGTAAGTGGAGATTCTGTAGTTGTCGAGTTCCCATTTGATTTGTCTAGCTAGTCGATTGAAGTGAGTTTTATTTGAAGGGTCTCTAGTTCTCTGCCAAATCTTACGAATTCTGTTTTCCTCATGGATTAGGTTCAGAATTCGCCTTGGTAGTCTGTTAGTTCTGTGGACGTTGTCTTGTCGTTTATAAGTAGAGTGATAAACACCTGTATAAATTGCCTGTGTAAATGTGTGAAGTGAAGTGTCAATGTCGTCGTAGAACCTGTAATGAGTTGCTATTGTTAGTAGGTTATTCATTTCATGTCTGTAAGTTTCCCAGTCTATCTTTCCAGTGATTAATTTTGGTGGTTGTTCATTGCGTTGTATGTGAGAGTGAAACGTACATTTTGTTTTTAATTTCTTCAATCGTAGCTTGATAATTTTCTGTGTTATTATAAAAATTGGTGGGATTTTCATCTGTTTGTTTGAGTTAATCTGTGGTTCTTCAGGTTCAATTTCGATAACGGTGCATATTTATTGTGCGTTGGTATTTGTGGTCTATTGTAAATATATGTTTTTTGGTTGCGAGTGGGTGCTGTAGTTTGATCAATCTGCATTTCATCTTTGTCATGTACAGTTAGCCGTGGAAAATCAGAATTGGAATTTAAGTCTAAAATTTTGGGTGATTGTGAAGTTCGGGGTTTTTTGAAAGAGATAGGAGGACTGTACTCACCCTCATCGATAATATTTCCTTGGTCTTCATCTAATACTTGTTGTGCCCACTGAGTTAATGCGTCTTCCATCCTTATGCTCATGTTAATGAGCGAATTAGAAATTTTCTTTGCTCTCCCTTTTTCAGGGATTGCTCGTTTGTCAATTGCCTTGGTTTTCACCTTTAAAGACTTCTCAGAAAAGTCAGTGCAGCTATTTATTTTATTGAACTAAAACTTGAAGTTACTAATCAAGAGACAGCTGGGAAATTATTTCTTCTTAAAATATAAAATATTATTTTATAAGAAATAAAAAGTTTTCTCATTATAAATTGGTAAAATAATGAAAAAGTTTTTAGGGTTGCAGACTGTTCCTTGTAGTGGTTAAAAAAGCCAACTATAATCTCAGTATCTAGAGATAATTTCCGTGATAGCCTGCTTCTTTTTCTGGTCATCGACCGGGCGTTCGCCCCTTTATCAGGATGCTTTTTGTCAAACAGTGTGATAATATAGATTTGCACGGAGCAAATTTAGTTGTTACACTCGTCTTTAAATGTTTTTTTGTTTGGGCCTAACTAGATGACGAGGGGTGATGGTACCTAATTGGGAAAAAACACATGTTTTTGTCTCTTTAAAGGGGATATATTGTTACCTTTAAAAATGGAAACATCCAACATGTGGGGATGTGTAACTTGACGTTTTTTTGAAGGAGATGTACTTAATAATTAATTACCCATACTATCTTACAATTTTATTTATTTATTTATAACAGAGCGAAATAACACTGCGTTAGTCGTGGGATACTGCGAAGTAGTTACTGACAAGAAAGACCGAAACATGTATCTATCTTTTCCCACTCAGGTACCATCACTCTCGTAACCTAGTTAGGCCCTAACAAAAACATTTACAGACAGTCAGTGTATCAACGAAATTTGCTCTGTGCAAATCTATGTTATCACACTGTTTGACAAAAAGCATCCTGATGAACGCCCGTGAAATGTTTTTGGTGTGTTGTGTGTTTTGTAGCAGTAGTTGGTGTAGCATGAGCGGTTTAGTAAAAGGGGCTTGTGAGTATTTATGTTTAAGAGAGTGAAGTATAAGAAATAAGAAAGTAGTCACCACTGCTAACAATAAATATATTCTATTAAAATAATAACTACAAGTTATTTGCAAGAACTATTAACTTATTAATATGCACTGATGCTAAGAGAGCGAAAAACAAGTGTTCTGCTTCGGTGTCTACCACAGACTGTCTTGTTAGAAGGCAGAACGCAGACTGTCCGAAAGAATGCCTTCTCTTACAAAACAGTTGGCCAAGTGGCATTGTATTAATTTAACGGATTCTTGTGCCTTTGTCTCTTTATAGCAAAGACCTTAAATTACAGTACCTGACTCTTTTCATTGCACTAAGATACGTTTAAATATTAACAAATTTTATTTTTCAAACTATAAAATATTCTAAACTATTTTTCAAAACTATTATTTTCTTTCTTTCTTTCTTCCACTATACCCGAAACCGGGCTATCACGGAAAACATCTCTGATGCTTTCCAGCTCTACAGAATCAACCATAACAATAATCTCAGTAATATATTTTTTCTTTAATTACGTTTCAGCCCTAGCCTGGCCATCTTCAGATCTATATAATTTACACAATATATATATTAACGAATTACACAGAGCTTGCTACTTACTGGCCAACTTATTACAATAGCAATATGAAATTTAATACTTAACTAGAAATTTGTTATATAACTACTATTGCTTTTATAATATTCTGGTCTGTAAGAAGGTTGATAATATATTGTAAATTATACAGATCTGAAGACAGCCAAGCCAGGGCCGAAACGTAATGAAAGAAAATATATATTTACTGACACTATTGTTGCCAGTTTTTTAACACTCCCCTTATTGGTAAATAATTTTCAATTGTAAATGGTTGAACTCATAGTTCAGTACTGAATGACAAAATCTGTTCGAGGGTAAGTTTATTATTTAAGGGTTTGGCATATAGTGATGGTTAGTCTAATTCTAGACTAGTTCAATTCAAATTTTTGTTGAAATTAAACGTTGATTGAAGAAGTTTCTTTTAATCTAGTATGACGATTCCGTCTTCAGCCACCCACGGTTCGGGTTACCATAAAGTTCGTTTTGTTTCGAATAAATTAGGAATGATTTTTATTTTATATCATGGTTAGCCAGGATCCGAACGCTAGTAACTGAAATTTTAGAGAAAAACTTGACAAAATTATATTTGATTATGTAGGGGGGGGGGGGGATTGAAAGGATTGATGTAACAACATTAACATAGCTGAAACTAGTTGTTAGGAATTTGCAGAATATCAAATCAAGTTTCATGGAGTTTAAGTTGTGTGGTTATAATAGAATCCGTGTTTTAGCCGTGTTTTAGCAGTAATTTATTGTGAGTTTTAGTGACCCATGTCGTGTCGGACACTATTCTACAGACTCCCACACCAACTCCTATTCTTCTATCACTGTCAAATGCAATCCATTCTATCGATAGTATCGACTTACACTTTCATGTTCTCATTACGTCCTAAGAAACTATTTAAATAGTAATAAATTCAATTTTTTTTGTTTTGGCGCTTCACAACACTTGTCGCAAGGCAAAAAAGCAACAATTTATACCAAAAAAAAATTGTGATTTGTATAAAATTATGTTTACAAAGCTGATATTGTCCAAATTAATTGTAATAACAGGCATATTTATGTACCTGACCTAATACGAAAAGGCGAGGTTCATACAACTGGCACTGATAGGAAAGTGACCGTTAACCGTTATTTTTTAAATGTTTAGTGTGTGTGTGTGTGTGTGTGTGTGTATGATGTGAATGTTGTTAAACAAAAATTTAAATGTGAAACATGTAAATATTGGGTTGAATTGTGTGATGGATGCAAGTAATATAAAAATATATTTAATTTGAAAAAAATCAAAATTATGAAGAAAATGTGACATTCACTTGCAAAAGGACTATTCAGGTAGAAGACCACTATTGTCTTTTAGAGTTCACGAACTTGATAGCATTATCTATCCCTTCTTCTTACAGGGGAAGATTTGAACGAACAATTAGAAGACATTTCTTCAACATAGTCTAAAACAGACGTTCAAGCAGTACACTTGTTTTTCGCTCTCTTAGAATCAGTGGCAGTTTAAGTTATAACATAAGAGTTTATTCCAACTAAATTCAGTAAATTAATAAGCATATTCCTGTGTTATTAAATATCATTTAAATATCTTTAAAGAATATATTTAATTTAATCTACCAGTGTTTTCTTAATTATTCTTATTACTTCTCTCTCTTAAAACTTACAAGCACAAGCCCCTTTACAAAACCGCTCACGCCACAAGCTACCACTACACT
>JAAEAF010010970.1:0-22886 GCA_011037195.1 Triatoma infestans | reverse complement strand
CCTTCAGCCCTCCAATGGGACAACTTCCCGCCGACCGTACTGCTTCTGCACCAACCTTCAGTGTCACCGGAGTCGACTATGCTGGACCGTTCCCAGTCAAGGCCGTGTCGCTACGGTCTGCCAAGGTCGTCAACGCCTATTTTGCCATCTTTGTCTGCTTTACGTCGAAGGCCGTCCATATTGAGGTCGTCTCGGACCTATCTACGCCAGCCTTTCTTGCCGCCAACCGTCGCTTTGTCGCGCGACGAGGCCACCCCTCCCATGTCTGGTCGGACAACGGCAGGAATTTTGCAGATGCTACTCGAGAACTCAAGGAGTTGGCTTCCCTCCTTGCCACACAGTACTTTCAAGAAAATGTCTTTCGGGAGTCCGCCACGTATGAGACAGAGTGGCTTTTTATTCCGCCTCGTGCGCCGCACTTTATCGGCTTCTGGGAGGCAGCCGTCAAATCAGCCAAGCGCCTGCTAAGGACTACCTTTGGTACCCAGGTCCCCACCTTGGAGACCTTAATGACCATCACAACACAAATTGAAGCTGTGCTCAATTCACGCCCATTGACCGCAATGTCTAGCTCGCCTGACGACTTGCAGGTGCTGACCCCCGGACATTTTCTTGTCGGCCGTCCATTGACTGCGCCACCCTCAGACCTGTCTATCTCCGAATGCACATCGTTAAAATCCAAATGGGCCATGGCGCAGTTCACTGTCAACCAATTTTGGAGGAGATGGACAAAGGAGTATCTACTTCAGCAGCAACGCCTGGACAAGTGGAATACCCCGGACAACCCTGCCACGCTGGGCCAAGTCGTCATTGTCATGGAGGACAACCTTCCACCGCTCCAATGGTCACTGGGGCGGATCGTCAAGCTGTTTCCCGGTCGGGATAGTCAGAGCCGTGAGGCCGATGTAGCCACTCGTCAGGGACGTTTAGGCGCCCCCTGAGGAAGCTATGCCCGCTTCCCTCACAGTGAATGGAACATCCTCCCCCCGCAGCGATTCCACTGCGGGGTGAGGATGTTGAGTCCCCGAGTGATCAAGTAATCAAGTAACCAAGTGGCGTCATGAGCTGTTGCCAAGCAACAAACTACTGTTCCGGCCGGGCTCGCGGCTTTTTGTGGCGATCAGCCATTATTGTCAAGTTAGCGTCTTGGTAAAGTGCTGTACGTGTCTTGTTGTGCCTTTCAATAAATTTATAGTTATTTGTCTGTCTGGACTGTATTTAATTTGTAAAAATTTGTGTCTCTTGGCTTGGCCATATATATTTATTCGTTTGTCTAGACTGTATTTAGTTTATAAAGATATTTGTGTCTGATTGGTCTTGGCCATATATATTTATTCATTTGTCTAGACTATATTTGGTTTGTAAAAATATCTTTGTCTGTTTGGTCTTAGCCACATATATAATTATTCGTTTGTCTAGACTATATTTAGTTTGTAAAAATATCTTTGTCTGTTGCTCTTGGCCAATATATTTATTCATTTGTTTAGACTATATTTAGTTTGTAAAAATATCTTTGTCTGTTGGTCTTGGCCACATATATAATTATTCGTTTGTCTAGACTGTATTTAGTTTGTAAAAACATTTGTGTCTTTTGGCTTAGCCATATATAATTATTCGTCTGTTTAGACCATATTTAATGTGTAGAAATATCTTTGTCTGTTGGTCTTGACCAGGTATATAATTATTATTCATTTGTCTAGACTGTGTTTGGTTTGTAAAAATATCTTTGTCTGTTGGTCTTGGCCACGTATATAATTATTCATTTGTCTAGACCATGGTTAGTTTGTAAAATTATTTGTGTCTGTTGGTCTCGGCCACATGTAATATTTATTTGTTTGTCTGGTCTTATCTATATGTAAATATACTTCGATCATTGATAGCTTGTCTGTCTTGGAGATTTCACGCCCAGACATTCCGCCGTCCCCAAAAAAAATTTTTTTTGTATACCCCCCAACAGTATCTAAGAAAGTGCCGGATATAAAAAGACTGTTTTTTTTATAAGGTTAAACTTAATGTATTATGTTCAAACAATAAGTAAACTTTTTATTTGTAACTTATTAAAAATACCACAAAATCCTAAAATTTGTTATCTGAAAGACAATAAACCCTCATTTTTAGATCATGGTAAAATCCACTATAGTTCGACCGTACTTGTAAAGCCATTAACTGTTTAAAGTGTGTTGTCATGGTGTTATTCCCCAGTTACATTTTGTTCAAAAGCTGATCTCCAGTTAATTAACAGCCAAATTACATTTAAAATTAGATATAGAATTGGTTTGTTTTAAGTAGCTTTTTATAACGTAAACATATCTATTTTAATTAATTTTTCTTTATGTAAGCGCGTCAACCTTCTCACAGGGCCATATGGTCCACTGGCGCCCGGAGCCTTCTCAGTGCACTGCCGGCCTCCGCGCAGACAATCGTTACAGATAACACTGTATATCACCGATCAACAAGCTGTAGAGGCTCCTAGGAGGAAAAAATCTAAGGGGCAGCTGCCGTGGTCATTAGCGCCATTTGTCAGACCTCTCAAGAATGTTAAGAGCGGTGGAGGGTTAGGCTCTAATGTCCAAGCCCCCTAGTATATATATGGATATGTAAATGAAAATTAAATTGAACTATTGTTGGTATCGTTATTATATCTTTATTTCATAGACCTAATATGAGAAAAGGAATTGGGAGCAATAGGATTAAAGATTCCCTTAAGATCGAAACATAATTTTATTCAGATCGAGCCAGGAGCAGCGTAATGAAAATTTTTTTATACATTTTACTTATCTATGATTTCATCCAGAATTAATTTAAAATTTCCACCAGATTACTACTTAGTACATGAAATTAAGTACCAAAAGGCACCCCAAGATAACTCCACCTAATCGATACAGGCTAAACGATAGAGTAAGCTGGTACAATTTTTTTTTTACAAACTTTATTTTGTCTTTGCTTTTTTACTTACATACTGTTTGTTGTAGGAGCTTATTGTTGTTACCTAATGCCCAGTAGGTGGCGTTATCTGATGGTGACTTTTCGAACTAAATTTTAAACTCTAATTTTTCTGTCTGGTGGAATCGTTTTGGACTAAATATTTTTTTTTTATTATTTTCGAAAATTGAAGAGGTTTTCGGTCAGGAAATAAATCCCAGCTTCAAAAATGGCGAATAAAAACCAACCCACAGAAATCAAAGTACATAGTCTTTACACTAAAAGGAAAATCTCTTCCTCTTGTCTACTTATATAGCTCACCTATTCCCTCAACAGACCATGTCGGTACCTTGAACTGTTCCTGAACAAGCGACTTGCAATCCACATATCAGACTTAAAACGCATTGAACAGAATAATAGATACAAGCTCCTGAATAGACTACTTGACCAACGCTCAAAACTAACACTCTACAATAAAAGACGACTGACTGTATCCATCTCTTTTGGTTCCCATATGGACTTCTGGCTAGAATTTTACAGTATCCACTAAATGATCTAACATTAACAAAATACACTCCCTACAATCTAAGATTATCGGCCATATTGTAAACGCATCCTTTATTATCAGTAGCCAACTATCCACACTATTCGTTTCTGTACTTGCCAAAACTTGTTACAATAGTTTCCATCAAAAACTCCTATCACATCCCCAAATTTATCTTCAACAACGACGCTTCCATCTAATTCTCAAGGCAGCTGAGGCGCCGCTGGCCACGTGACCAATTGGTTGACTAGTGATCTAGCGTTGACCATCATTCCACAACTTTCACGCCATTTGTATTTTCTTTTTGTTCATTCAACATTTACTTTTTGTTCCTTCTAGAATAAAGAAAACCTCTTTCCTCAGTTTCTCTCTCAAAATAATCCAGCTATCTGTACTTATAAGTACAAGTCCGTACATCAACTGGAGATACTTTTATTTTCTTCATTTGATATTTAAAAAAAAATTGTATTATAGCTATTAAAAATGTCTAATGAAAACTAAGATTTTATTTTATTACTTCCTGGCCGAAAACCTGGACAATTTTCGAAAAATTATGCAAATAAAAATTCCTCAGTATATATTTTTTTTCGAAAAAATTGTTTTACGTTGGCTTTACTATATTATTTATCAATTAATATTTTCATAATAAAATAAAATAAAAAAAAGAGGAAATAAAAAGAAACTTAAAATTATAAGAATCCTTTATTAAATATTTTACAATAGACTTAATGAATATATTTCAAACATAAGAGATCATATTTATTGTATTTATTTATTTGGTGACATGTCTATTACTTTGTTTAATAATTTCAATAAAAAAAAATTACAATCATTAAATCCAAATTTTATTTCAGTTTTTTTTTTTTTTAACGCATTGTTTTCACAGGAATAAGAAACTGAAATAGTTTAAAAGAGATTTTTAGCATATTTACAATAATTTTATTTAGATAATTTACTCTGCCTGAACTATTTGTAGTTATTTATATGTTTTTTAGCATAAAATACATGAAGAAATCTTATGCATACAACAAAGAACAAAATACATACACTATATAAAATAACTGATTAACAATATTATATACAATAATAAAAAATAAATATTTACAAAGAGATATTCACAAATAATGCTGTATCATTCAAACTATATACATAAAATTTATAAATATTTATTTAAAAAAAGAAAAAGAAAAAAGTAAGTCCATTGTGATTGGCATACAGAAATGAAATTTACATATTATTTTTGTTTGATATTAATTACAAAAGATATTCTAAACTAAATAATATTAAATTTATAAAAAATATTTTGGTTGATTTTTTTTTTTTATTTATCCAAAATATTAAAAATATTTAACTAGTATCACATATAGTTCACTTAGTGAACTGACATTTTAATATTTACTTTATCACAAAGAGATTACAAATTACATTTGAATAAAGCCAGCTTTCTTTTTAAAAAAAATCATAAAATCATCTGTAACTTAGATTTATAATAATACATAAAAAGAAAAACTTGAAAATATTTAAAATAACAATACAAAGATTTACAAAATGATAAAATCAATAACATCACTCAGAATTTCCATATTTATTTTTAGTTCAAAATGAATATTCAATTACTGCTTATATATATAAATAAAAGTTTTAGAGTTGATCTTGGAACATTTCGTCTCTCATATTGCAATTATCCTAAAAGATCTCTATAGGAAAATATGCTACTAAACTCTTAAGACACGTGTTTTAAGGATTTTTAAAGTCCTCAACAAGAAGTTCAAACTTGCCCGAGATTAAGAAAATTTGATCAGAGAAAAATTGTATAAGAAATCACAGAATATAATGTCTAGAAAGGCTTTAAGAAAAGAATAGGATAACTTAAAGAATAGGATCCAAAAATTCTGCAAAACTTAAATTTTCTGAGCGATTTAAAAGACTGAATGCATGAACTAACCCAAAATAATACTGAGATAAAATAGAAAAAATGTTTTTGAAAAATCTCTTTTAATAATAATAATTACAACTTACTGCAATAATTAAAATAAAAACAAACAAAAAAGATAAGGGCATAATTAAGATTTTTACATTATTTAATTTTATTTCTATGTTTATTCTTCTAAAGTAAGATATTTGAGTTGCGGAGTTATTTTCTTTGGTCATATCTCTGTAATAACAAATCGAAGTTCTTAGAAGGTTTTAAGAATAATTGACGAAAAACTTGGAAGACCTTTTTTCAATTATTCAAGTTCAAGATATGTTTGCTGTTTTATGGAATTCGTTTTTGTGAAGACAATTTATTAGCTTAAGTTACCAATTCTTAGATTTGAGAAGAGATCTCATTTGAATCCAAACAGAACTGAAATCTATTAAACACTTTAAGATTATTGTAAGAGAGGAATGGCAAGATATTCTCAAAGCATAAATGTGACAGAGATTTTTTACTCTCTCACGGCAATAATTTTTAATTTCGAAATTTATAAAGTCCACCAGAAGAAATACATATTTTTAGAAATACTTTGACGAGGAAACATAATACATAAGTCAAATTTGTTATAAAATCTAACCAGTTATTATAAGAGGTATTTCAAAATCTATTTTTACTTAAAAGATTTGTTATAAAAAATAAAAATAAAAAAAGTAAGAATTTTCTATTTGAATTATCTTTTACATTATTATAAACATCATGTTTTCCCAAGGAAAAAGCAAATTCAATGAAAATTCTAAGTGATGCTACACATCAGTCACATCAGATAATTTCAAATGGCACAACAGCAAATCTATAAATAATATTTTTTTCAAAATAAAATTATTTCTTACAATTATTACATTTAGATATATATATTTATATAATACTGTACATAACAAAAATATACATTCCATTTTTAATTACTGAATCATTTGGAAATATCTATTTTCCTCCATAAGTGAACTAAGGGAAGATGTCATGTCATTAATGACCATGTTACAGCTAGCCGGATTGGCCGTTACAGCCCAATTTTGACATTGTTCAACATATTCCAATGTCCTTTCATATGCTGTTTGTCTCATTTGATTCACTGATGTCTGACTGAATAAACCACATTGTAAATCTTGTTCTTTTACCTCTTGAAAACCATTATTAAATTGTGAATTATTATTATTATTGTTACTATTATTATTATTGTTGTTGTTTATTGTTGTATATTGGGTTTGTTGAACAACTTGATTGTTACATTGTGGTTGTATTTGTTGTTGTTGTTGCTGCATATGTTGTTGACATTGTTGATTATTACAATTACAATGTCTCGCCTGTTGTGCAACATGCAGCATATTGTGGTGTTGTACAGGTGCTGTAGCCGCGGCCGCTGGACTTGACATCGGCTGTTGTGCTGGTTGATAACAACACGGACTTACTGTACTGCTGTTGTTGTTGTTGTTGTTGTTGTTGATACTAATGGTTGAAGGACTCATGGGCGTTGCTCCGATATAGTTATTTGATTGGGCATCGTTCATTAAATGAGAAGATGGTTGAACCTAAACACAAAAGTAAATTGATATAATTAAAATCAAACTTTAATATTTTACTTTAATAATTTATTAATTGAAGATACGGTTTGACATTGATTTTAAGAATTTTGTAGCAGAATCAACGCTTGAAAATGCCTAAGTACTTCTAAATGAGGATGGCGAAAAAAATTCAGGGCACATTGAAAGCCGCAATAACTAAATAAAAATAAGGTGTTACTTAAAAAAAAAAAAAAAAAAGCTACTATATAACCGGTTTGACAAAGGTGCTTGCCATGAAATAGAAGATAGAATCTACGAAGTTTTACACCAATCGCGTAAGCGGAAGACAGTCCCTGCCCAGTTGCCTGCCAAAAAAAGTAGCCATAGCCAATTTCCGCCTTCTGACTGGCACGACTATCTCCAGATTCACCTGAATAGGTAGGATAGGAGTTGTTGACTCCCCCATATGCCCCCTCTGCCTGGAGGAGCCGATGGATGCTGGAATCTAAACACCAGCCAGTCTCTGGATATTGTCCGCGAAGAATTTTATAGGAATGACATGGAGAAGAACTCCGCAATATATTGGACTGCTAGTACATGATGATGAAAAAAGCTTTGCAAATGGCTTAGGAAATAAGAAGAAAAGTTCTATCACCGAATGTGTTGCTTTGTTCAACTTTTTTTCAAAAATTAAAAAAAAATTAATTCTTAATAACGCTCATATTACTAGAGATGAAAGATAACTATCGACTGAATAGTTTTCATTAATTTTATGTCTGAAGTGAATTTAACAGCTTAAATGAGATTAATAATAGGTAATTTAATTGTTCTTTTAATTGCAAGATTATAAAATAAAATGACAAGAGTAAACCTTCTGAATAAAACATTTCATGAGTAAAGCATAATGCAATATATACCTGATTAATTCTCTGCTGCTGGGTATGTGCCATAGGATGGTGATAAGGTGAAGGACTATTTTGTTGAAATGTTCTCATAGAAGGACTAAGACTGGGATTAGATTGCGCTGGAACTGGCCTATTCTGAGGAGTTACTCTACCACAGACCAAACTGCGAGGTGTTATTCGCCCGTTTGTAGGTACAGTTGTGGAAGTTGTCAACCTGTTCTGTGGAGAGCCTGGCATTGTATTATCAATATAACCACTGCTTGAATGATTACTGTTTTCTGCCACCTAAAATATATAAATAAAGTTACTTTCAGTATTTAATTAGACATTGATGTAAATATTACATTATCATATAACTGATTTAAAATTATATAATCAAGTAATTAAAATATAAAATGTTTCCTCACCTGATTCAAATACATGACCATGTCATCCGGCAATACCAGCTTACTTTCCAATAGTTCACCTTCACCAACTTCATCCAGCACTACCTCTTGGTTAGGATGATGTGCTAGTTCAGATGCTACTGGAGGCAAAGTAGACCGAGGTCTTGGAGGAGGTGAAGTTACACTAGTAGTTTGGCAAGGTTCAGACATTCGTCGAGATTCAACGTTTTCTTCCCATATATAGTGTTGCGGCTAAAGAACAAAATCAATACATTTTCTTATTTAAAATTTAAGAAAGAAAAACTACGAAATTCCCATAATAAAAAGTTATGAATTGCAAAGAGGATTAATAAGTTAAACAATGCTGTGTTCAGTATCTGGCTGATTATTAAATTAAATTTGTTTCAATTTACCTGAACAACAAGATTTGTACTGAGTTGACTTGATCTTCTGGATGAACCAATAGAAATGGGATCATATAGAGAGCCATTGCTTGGCCTGTGCGATACCTAAAATAATAAATAAAAATATATAATTATTTCTTGTAAAACAATTAGGTTTTCAGGTTTTTTTTTATTTAAGTGTTTTGAATAATTTTTTGATTAAGTATATGAAATAATAACTTACTTGACTACTTCTGCGACTTGATTCCATATCACTTTTCATACTTCCATAATATGTGCTAACCGTAGAATTGGAATCTCTTCTCACTTCAGTCTGTGTTTGAGTACCCATCTTTAGATCTGTTATCCTTTTATTCAAGTCTGTCAGTCCGCCACTTGTACCTCGTTTATTACCTGCAAATGCAGTTATCATATAAATTTGTCTTATTTATGGATTTATTGAGATTTTATATTCAATTATTTGAATTAAGAACTTACCGTGTACAGAAGGAAGAGGAGGTAATGTTGGTGATGGTTTATTTTGTATTTTCAGTCTCATGGTATGATGCCTTGAGACAGTTGGTGGCGGGGCAAGTCCGACAACAGCTTGCAAAGCAGCTGGTAGATCATAAAGCTGAAAGTTAAGAAATAATTAATAACAGTGAACCAAAGTAAAAACAAATAATTATTATAAGCATCCTGATGGATTATTAATAACTATAAAAAAATTATTTAGAAAATGACAACTTACATCCATATCTTGCGCATCATCAGCCCAATTATCGTCCAGACCTTGGTTGGGTGTTGTACTTAAATTGCTATCGCTAATTGGCTCATCGCAGAAAGTATAAGAATTAGGCACCACTGATAATGGGCTGCCTTGATGTCCAGGTGAATTGGTTTCCTGAAATTAATGTCTAGATTTTAGTATCTAACATGAATTAAAAGTTAAAATTGAATTATAGTAGAGTGCACTTATAAACATAATATCGTATGAGGAGAATAGTTCTCTGTAATTTTACTTAGCTTTACTCAATATATGCAGTGCTATTACATACAAGCAGTAATGAATACTACTTCACCATTTTTGCTTCCTTATTGAACAATCATATGTAAATAATAATAATAAAAAAATTAAAAAAAATGAAAAGTTAAATAAACTGATAATCAGCTAGATACCATTAAGTAAATTAAAATCACATAGTTATAATTTATAAAGTATTTTTCCAAAGAATCACACTTTAAAATCTCATTCTATGACTGGAAGTTATTAATACATATTACAAGTGGTATATTAGTATATGATTCGGTAATTTTTATAACTTTTCTCAGAAGAAATCGAGAAGTTTTCAGCAAAGATGAAAAACTCGATTAAAAAGTATAATTTAATTTCTTGAAATAATCGACTTGAGCTAATTTGTAGGTCCCAATTAGACATTATTAGAAATGGATAGTTCTAATCGTTCAGAAAGTACAAAATTAAATATTTTATTTGAAAATGAATAAAGTGGCAATTTTATATATTCGAGTACAGTTATCCACAAGGACCAGCGAAAATGTTGAAACTGAATGAGAGTTTAAAAAATAAAAAAACTACTCAGCGATAAATATTACATTTTCTTTTAGAGCAATCAAAATTAAAAATAAAAACTAAACAAAAAAAACAAGTCGTAAGTGAATTGGACTTTTGATTTCTACTTTCAAACGTTGTCCACTCGCAGAGTGTAGTATGTTGCTTCTAGGGGTGAACAGCTGTGACAAAATGTGATTAGCCCAGTCGAATGACCACTAAATGTGTCGCTATTGGCTCGAGACTAGAATTAAATTGCGTCTTTCACACTTCACCACCTAATGAGGCGTTTTTAATTGTTGATGTGCAAGAAAATAAAGTAATTATAGTAAAGCACTCTACTGCCGACTTTTAATTACTGCTAACATTTTGAAATGCTACAACTGGCTAGTGTTAGGTTTGAAGGAACCGCTTTGAACGGTTTCTCATCCCTAGAACAACCCACTGGCATACAAAGGACTTTTTATTGGCATTAATTCAGTAATTGTTTATATGCTGAAACATTCCGTTTATTTTCCTATCTAAAGCAAAAGAAGAAAAAGGACTTTCCATTAATATTTAAATATTAGTGTTATTTTAATTAATTTAAGAAACAAACTACCATATCAATACTTCAGTGATTTTATCCAAGTAACAAAACTGCCTAAATGAAACAATCTTAATTCCTAGCTTTTACTAAACTTGATTAATGAGATTTTAATGGAATATTTTGTCCATCATTTCAGTGTTGCAGACAAATTAATGAAGTATATAGATAGAATCTTTGGGATGTATTTACCTCTGACTTGATACTAGGACTTGATACACTGGCTGTTTTAGTGCTGAGAGGTTCATCACTCCTGGATGGCGACACCCCACCGTTGCCATCTTCAGATCCACCATCTCCCCCACTACCAAGCCCTTTATGCTTTTTATTAGCATAGAATTCTGCACCGTGAACAGTTTTAACATGTTTCCTCAAAGAACTTGGATCAGTATAGCGCTTGGTGCAGCCAGGTGCTTTACAAACATATGGTTTCTAAAAAATAAATAAATAACAAAATAGACAAAGCATAGATTATTTATAGCAATTAGAAATCACTATGAATTTTACATAATTGTGACATTTTTCATCTTTACAAATTACTCACCTATTTTTCCAAAAATAGGGAAATTTCCATTGCTTGAAACAAATTTACAATGGAAACTATTTAATTTATATTCAGAGAGAAATTAAATCTATAATTAATGATAACTATTTTAAAAAAATTAATAAATAAATAATAGAAAACGAAAGCAAATCCGAGTATATTACCTCATTCGAATGGGTCCTGTTCTGATGTTTTGCTCGATCTGAAGCATTACTGAACGCCTTGCTGCAGCCAGGATATTCACAGGTATACGGCTTTTCACCAGTATGCGACCTAAGATGTGTCTTCAGATTTTCTAAACGGGAATAAGCTTTTCGGCAGCCTTCAAACTAGATTTACATTGAGAAAAAAATATTATTATTTAGTTTGCAAATAGATTTTGAAGAATTTCCTAATTTGATGCAATTCAAGAGAAGAAACTGCTCATGCAATAAATAGAAGTAGTTAAATAAAATTTCAAAATCTTAATTTCCGTTAGCTTACCGTGCATTTATGAGGCTTTTCACCGGTATGCCGCCGCATATGAACTACCAACATATATTGAGCTTTGAACGGTTTCTCATCCCTGGAACATTCCTCCCATTGGCATACAAAGGACTTTTTATTGGCATTAATATGGTCATTGTTTATATGCTGAAACATTCAGTTTATTTTCCAATTATCTGTTTATTAAATAAATTAAACAATATTAAAAATTCTTAATGAGAGGAAGGATTTCTTACATTTACTAGATTCCTTTGTGTTGGAAACTGAAGTCCACAATGTTTCCAATGACAGTCTGTGGCAACAAAATCACCTGGCTCGGATTTCATCAGTCTACTTTCCTCTTCTGTCATTGTCTTTTCTGCTTTGAAATTTTTCTTATTTGAAGCATCATTATCATTGTTAACAACTTTAGGTTCTGCCGGTTCCTGTAAAATTTAATTACATTTTTTTTGTTTAATTTATCAATATAAATATAATCAGAATTTGTCTCTGGATGTCTTTTTTCATCTATTTCTTTCTATATTTTTTTACATTCTAGGCATGAATGAACATTTGTTTGCCTGTCAGTCTATATCACAATCATACAAAATACATATAATTTTATATGTAAGATACGATGAAGTTATAATTGGAAACGTCTATATTCTACTGCAACATTGTAAGTAGATTTGAAGGTGATTATTAATTAATGTTCAATGTAATTTTTTGATAAAAAAATGCTGTACATAATTTTGTCAATTGTGTAATGAGCATGGGTGATTCGCAGTAGCATGAAATTATACTGGAGTATTATGCTTCCTTTTGGATTTCGAGCAACTCATTTTCAAAATTTTTGGTAAGCGAGAGTATAGTCTAAACAGTATGTACGCATACTACAACAGAAAATGATTCTTGGATAAAAAATAAGTGTTATATAGTTTTATAAGAATTTTGAAAAAAAAAACTCTGGTGTGAAACACTCACACACGACTTTCTAAAGTTTGAGAGTTATAATTGACAAATTTTCTTCAAATTAATAGTTTTTCACTAAATGTTTAATACTTGTCATCCATTTTATATCAATGGGAGAATCTAAAGTTAATAAAATGAATTTTTTGAAGCAATCATAACCTTCGCTCTCCCAAAACCCAAAACTTCTTTAAAAATGACTTTATGTAGTAAATGTAACAAATTTAAATGAAATCTATTGGTAATTTTATGGAGTTTATCGCAGAAAACTGAAAAAAAAAAAACAAAAACTATACAGTACTACCTGTCGGCTGATTTTCTTCAAACTCCGACATTCAAAATTTTGTCACTATATTTAATTCTAATTATTATTATTTAGATGTTAGAATTGTATAAAAAAACAAACAAAATAACACTTTAGAGAACTCCAGCCTTGTCCCAAAAGCTCCCTTAAAGAATTTTTCCAGAGAAATGTTTTAAATAAAAGTTGTAGTTTTTCCTGGGTGTAGTTGATATACTAAAATTAAAGAAAATCGTTGGAGTCGTTTTTTTTTTTTTTTTTTAAGAAAATCAAAGAAAACGAAAAAACTGGTTCAGTAAAGTGGTACTTCCGGTTGAAGAATTTTATCAGATAACTTCTTAATGGAACACCCACACACCTTTTTCTAAAGCCATTTTTTCAGGGGACTCCAGTGGACCTTGTCGGGTTCGCCAGGATAAATGCAAGGCACTACCGACAATATTGTAATAATAGTTAGTTCACAATTTTAATAGTAATATAAGTTCACACACACACACACACTGAGTCATACTAATTACAATATTATACTCCAAACTATACGTATTTCTTCTAAAACAATTTATTTTTTTTATCAAGAATACAAGGTAACACAAAACTAACATATATCATATATTCTTTTTGGTTCATAACCTATCTCCTTTTTGTGCAGGTTATTCAATTCACATTATTTTCGATTTATAAATATTTTTTATTATTATTATTGTTATTCATTATTATTATTATTATTTTCAAATGATTATTTCGTTTTTATTACTTTTTCTGTGCCCCCCCCCCCCCACAGTCCTCAAAACGTATACTTCCGATGAAAACTCGATATAGAAAATTTGAGACGATTACAATACTTCTTCTCACATCAGTAACAGAAAGTAAAAAGAAAAAAAAAAGAAAAAGATATTGGGTTAGGGTTAGAGGTAGAAAATAACTTGTAAGTATAAACAATTCATGCTTCAAACTTGGAAGTACCACTGATGTGGAAGTGGTATAAAATAATACCATATTCAATGTGGCATATTCAATATAAAATTATATTGCATATACTTAGGGCATCTCTTTCAATTCTTGATTTTTTTGTTTTGGCTTTACTCAATGAATGAGTGGTATTTATTGAGATTTATTTTTTTTCTTGTGTTCTGCATCGGAGTTGAAAATAATTCACAGTATGGAAGTTAAAAGAAATAAAAACATACACATTATGTATACTACACATTATGTAAACACTGCTTTACATTATACGGTATTACTAAAAGGCTGTAAGAGGAAATATTGCTATTGCATTCGAATTTGGGTTTCCACCAAATATATTATGTCTACAGCCCTCTGAGAACGAAAAAATATTTTAATAATTATCTCTCTCTCTCTCTCTCTTTAATATTCACCAGGAATCCGAAATTAAAGATATTAATTTGGAAAGATAAATATTTTGACAAAAAAAAAAAAAAATAATTGCGTTAAATACGATTTAATTAAGTTCCAGTTTTTTGCACTTATCTCGAATAAGATTTCATCGATTTTTTTTGTTTAAACTTTGCACACTAATTAAATAAATATAAATTTTTTAATTGAAACATTTTTTTTTCGGTGAAAATTGAATTTGTTGTTCCCTGGTTCTTCGCTTCCTTCAAAATGCCATTTCATATAATTACAGTTATACCACGATAAGATTCCAATAAAATTGAATTGCTACCATTCCAAGTTTGAAGAAAATGTGTTCACAATTGGAAGGGTAAATTTACAAATTTTTTTTTGAGTTTCTGACGTGTTCTTCAAAACGAAATTTAGGAGTTAATTGCATACGCAGTCATTTTTATTCAGAACATTTTTTTTTTTTCTAAAAAATCGATTCTATGGGTATTAAGAAAGATCTACTACTTAGCCAAATTAAGACGGAAAGACTAACGGATATCAAGGTCCGTGTGAGTGTCTCATTTCATACTTTTTTGTTTGTTTGTTTATGAATATAAAATTTACCTCAACCTTGATCTCTTGGGGTGATTGTTGAAACGGAGCCGTAGGAGGTGGATGTGGTGTAATTGGTGGTAACAGCGTTGGTAATCCTCCAGATCTCAATAAGTGAGCCTGCAACTGTTGTAAATGCGGTCCCATACCAGGGTGCATACTCAGTGCAGGACTCAGTGTACCCGCAGAAAGGTGGCCGTAAGATCCACTAGCACTGGAACTTCTAGATGCGGCGTTCACTATTGATACTAATGAATTTGGTGAAAAACGTATCATAGAATTGAGATCGAGATCTGAATATGGTGAAGCTGATAGTGCTCGCTTTCTAGATTGCCTAGCAGGTCTTGGACTGGCCAGGCGGGAACCTGTAAAAGAAGTACAAAAATTATCTTTTAAGGAACTAGAATGATTTGCATTTTGAATGACTAGAATATTTTTAAATCATTGCCATAAACGGAACTTTATAGTTTTTAGGTTTTCCTAGTTTAAACTGGCAAAAACATGTTGCATTCAAACTTAAATAACGATTGACATTCTCTGTTCATGCATTATTTCTTTGATTCTGAACTTTTATTTGTATGATTATTAGGGCAACTGGGATATTAATTATAAAAAATTAACTTACCATCCAGAGAGAAAGGTAGTTCTGAACTTGTTAGTGTAGAAGGAGGTTGTTGGAGGTCTCCAAGAGTGCAGCCACGAGAGGCCAAGTAATCTCCAGTTAGTCCTAATCCTATGAAAACATGAGATTGCAGAATTATAACTTGTATGTTGAAGGTTTTACATGTATATTTACATTTGCAATTAAATAATTAATTGCTCTATTTAGTAGATAAGGATATCTTTGGTTGATACAATTATACCTACTTCCATTTAATCTAGTTCCTGGTTTTGGACTGTATCAAATTGGATATCATTTAAGAAAAGAAAAACAATCTTTTGGAAAAGCCAATAATCACAAAATATATTTCCTTTAAATGAAAATAACAAAGAAAAAGACTTAATTGTACGAAAAATTGAAATACTGGAATTACAGGCCACAAGTAATATGTTCGAAAAAACTCTAACCAAAAGAAAGTGCAGCGAGAACTCCAAGCGGCCAGTGCGTGTACATGCTCAATTAATTCTCTATTCCTCACATGTTTAATTTCAAATAGTGAAAATTAATTGTCCAAGTTTTCATAAGTTCCAATCAGAGAAGTATAAATATGTAGCTTTTAACGTGTTCATCGGCCAATAATATTTTTCAAACTTTTTCATTAGTTCATTAGGGGAAAATTTTTCGTGAAGTTCTCGAATTCCAATCAAATTTAATTGGAAACTGATACCTTTTACAAGAATACCAAACAGTTGTATGTAGTATTAAGGCTTGATCTGTTTCGAGATTACTACAGAAGTCTGAAGCAATTGATTAAAAAGTGTAATACTACTGGAGGATAGTTTTGCTTGTCTCATTTTTCTACTACTTTTCTTTTTGCTGATAGTAAAAATTACTTTGCCTTGTAATGTGAACTAGTTCTGCAGATTTGCTTTTCACTTCTTCGTTGCTATGAAAACTTGACCACCATCATGTGCCAGTAACTCCTTGGAGTAACAAAACAAAAAGAAATTTTAAGGTGTGAGGTCCGAGCTGTACGGCAAAACTTCAATATTTTCAGCGTTGATTGCGCACCAAGGAGACTATCGTTGTTCTGGAGTAGTACATACTCTCTTCCCTCTGCCACATCGCTACATCACTACATCGCTTTATCAGTATCATAGGGTTTCTTTCTTCTGTGGGTACTCATCAGTCTTCTTGAATATAAACAAGATCACTTGATCATTGCAAGTGATGTTGTCCTGTTCAAAAATTGATTATTTAAGGGAGGGCATCTTGCCTCCCTTGAGGCTGTTTTTCGCATATCATGCGGGTCATCTGATTCAGGCATTTTAGTGTTCACTCAAGAGATAGAAAGTGTCCACTTATGTCACAAAGTATTCATTAATCCAATTTAGTGAATTCTCAAGTTAGGCGCTCCAGCGCCTAAATCCCTTGCGTTCTTCATTTTCCCTATACTGTGTGATATACCATCTTCAGTCGAGGTGGCGAAAACGGGCGGATTAGAGCTTAGCGAAAGCGTGCTGAATTTGAAACACGGGAGGTCCCGGGTTCGAGTCCAACGGTACTATTCTTAGATTTTTCTTGCCCTAGGACCAATGATTGTCATTGTTGTCTCTGTAAAGAGAAAAAACACTGCGCGGAGACTGGCAGTGCACTGAGAAGGCTTCGGGCTTTGGAGAAGGACTTGGTTCCTCCCTATGAATAAAAAAAAAAAAACAACTCTGAAGGGGTGAGTTGTCTCTATACTCTCTATACCGAACCTTTTTTTCAAAACGAAGACTGAGCTTACATTTACAAAATAGGAATCTCGCAGAAGATCCTTTGTGTGTGCCAAACGCTTTTTATAAATCTGACGCGGAATTCTCATGCCAAATTTGAAATCGATGATACCTCTATCATCAAACAGTACTAGATAGTCTTGAGAGGAGAGTAATTATCGGAAATCACAATGAAGCCTATTATACCTAAACTGACATTTGCCTCGGATGATGGATGGCTAAATCTAGCAAATCTTAAACTAGTTTGGTAGGCAAATTACTGCAATAGATATTTAGCTAGTTTTTTTCGTAGGTGCAATTATTTTTTTTCTGACGATGATACGGAAAAAAAAGAATAGGGAATGTTTAATTATGAAAATAGTAAAAATCAAATCCTGACAAATAAATATCTGTTTAATGATTTCATAAAAGTTAATTTTGGAAAATTGAGAATCTCTAAACTAAGCAAGAGAAGCACTGCTAAAAGGATTGTTATTTTTAGTTTTTATAATAGAATAAGAAGGGAGTACAACCACTTGTACACTATACATAGAGAATATAATGAAATACCCTCGTTGTTTTTGTACCCACTTCTCTAAGATAACAATTCCTTCTCTATAAAACTTTTGTTCTTATATAAAAGTACTTCCTTACACTTGCTAGGGTGAATGAATGTGAATGGTAAATAAAGCTGTTATTATATAAGCTTTGATTTATTCCTTAAAAAAGTTCCTAAGAATCTATTAAATTCTGGAAAAAAAAATCAGTAAGTTTTTACACGATAATCTGACTGGTTTCCACAGCCTAAACCGAACAGAACATCAAGATGTCTTGACAAAGTGTGATATCATGTTTAGCACACTGCAAAATCACAAACAGAAATTTATTTAAAGAATGACGGGATGTCTCAAATTGAATCTGTCCAGCTTATCAATAACTTAACACTTAACAAACTTTGACCTAATAGATATCAAATATAAAATGTTTTCAAGATTAACTACTCTTCCTAATTTTTTTTTTTGCATCGGTTTTCGCCATACAACCAACACTGGAGATGCAGGAAGTCTAATCTCACGATAAATTTCCTATTTCTATATTTCTATAATGTATACATACAATATAATTTAAACCAAGACTTCATTTCATGATATCTTTTTGTCAGATAATGCGGAACAAGGATTCATATATTATTTTCATGATACCTATATTGTTAGAGAATATAATTTCCACATATTGAAAAGGAGCTTGCAAGTATTTATAAGGCTCCGTAAATAATCTGTCCCTTTTGTGCAACATTGAAGAATACTCCATTACTATTATGTTTGACGTCCTCTAGCTCGTGGCATCTCTCGCATAACGTATAGGGTCTCTGCTTAATTTTCCATAGATAAGCATCGTAAACTGCATGGTTGGATTTCAACCTAATTACTGATGCTACTACATGTTTGCTTATGGCCAGCCCCTCTTAAACTTTCCATCAGAAGGCATCTACCCTTTTTAGAAGTTGACGTCCGTTGGATGGAGTTTTATATAGATCATTTCCTCTTTATCCAAGCCGTCTACGATTTCGTTGTTTCTTAGGCCAAAATATTTTCTAATCCGCATAAATCTTATATTACGCTTTCTTTCCGATCTTACACTATCAAGAAGTTCCAATATTTCTATGACAATGTGATTAGAAGGGGAAGCCGCTAATGAATTGGCGGCTATTTTTAAGCGAGCTTTTATGCTGCAAAGTTCCATTCTATTTTATTAGTGCCAGGCAGAGAATTGTTAATTCTGCCAATAACAGTGACGCATTCTTTGATAAGGAAGCTAATTTGCAGAAGTTGTTATGTGGGTCATATACAACACATCCCACTTTGCTGTTGTATTTGGAACAATCAGTAGAAGTGGAGTAGGCGCTGGGCCATCGGGCTTTTATGAAGTCATTAAAAAGAGCATTTCTAATAATGTGATGGTATCTCAGATAGGTCCTCACTGAAAGTGATGTTTATGTTCGTAACTAAGCTCGAAAATGAATGAAATAAGTAGGCATCTAAGTAGCAGAGTGGACAATGGCTCGAAATTTAGATATTCTTTCGAACCTGTCCAGTAACTAATTATAGAAATGTATTAGTTAAGAAATAAATAAATAAATAAATGAACTTCTGCTCACCATGTAATGGAGGAGTAGGACTGGTATGTTGTAAAGACGAATACAGTTCCATGTATGGATTAAGTCTGTATGGTGAAGTAGAATAGTCTGGAGGCGGGGGAGGCGGCAGTCTTCCTCGTGACAGTAACAGATTCAGGTCCCCTCCTCCCGGGCCCAATCTGAAAAAGCAAATAATTTTTAAAAATTAATTTTTGTAATTATATGATCATATTTATTTATTTACATGATATTAAACAACGATTTTAACGCCAAAATGGTTGAAATCACTAGCAAAGAATAATATACATAAAATGTAAATATAAAAAACCATAAGCTTATCCATGCCAATTAAAATATTTTTTAAACAACGCAGTCGTCATTTGGAAATCAACACCATTAGATACAAAATCATTCCATTCATTATCAATTCTTGAGACGATGTCGTTGTTAGCACATACACGAGTTTTGTAAAAAGGAACAATGAAAGATAGTCAACCACGCAATTTGCGCGAAGGCATATGGAATGAAATTGTAGCAAATAGATCCGGACAATTAATATCACTATTCAGTAGCTTCTTCAAGAAAATCAAAGCAGCTCGCAATCTTCTAAGCTCTAGAGTAGCAAAGTTAGAGCCAAAGAAGGAAAACTTCTTGTTAAAAACTCTAACAAAGCGGGATGGTATAGTATCAAGTCTAGTGACATCTTTTTTTACATACAGTATGGTCTCCATATTATAGATACATTCTCCATAATGCTTCTTACAAATGAATTGTTAGTCAACCATCACAGTTTTAGAAACACTAAGATCAAGAGTATGGCTCAATACAAATCCCATAGCTCTGGAAGCCTTTCTACAGGCCTCCTCAGTATGACTCCTAAATGATAGGTCATGGCTCAACTTTAGTCCCAAGTCCTTCCCATTATCCGTTCGAGCAAGTATTGGCTCTTGGGTAGCATATTTATAAGAAAAATGCTTTTTCCAATAAAATATTAAAAAAAAAACATCATTTTTCCCGAACATGTCAAACATTGAAAATGTTTGGTCATTTATCCGTCGTAGCAGACATATTCATTTTGTTCTTGACCGGTTTCTGATTTTCATCCATCGTCAGAGCAAATTCACCAAGTTCGTTTCAACGTAATGTTTCTGTTACACTCACACTTGTTGGTTATTTGGTTGTATATATGTGGGGAGGTTATAAGTTTATATTACTATGTGTGTGTGTTTAATAGTTACATAACCTCCCCAACAAACTAACTTGGACCCTCTAGATGAACTTGGTGAATTTGCTCTGAAGATGGATGAAAATCCGAAACCGGTCTGGAACAAAATGAATATGCATGCTACGACGGATACAATACCAGACGTTATCCAGCATTGCGGACCCATCCACAAATTCAAAATTTTTATATTTTGTTTTGTTTTTGTTTTAAACCCTGACCAGAAAATAATAGAAGTAAACACAAATTCTTGGTTCTTGGGTTATCCCACTTTTGAATATGTTAAAGTTTTTTTTTTTTTAAGTTCTATAATTTCAACCAGACAGATTAAATGTAAAGAAAAGTCAAGACAAGAAAACACGCCGAGTTATTATTAACAATAATTTATTGTATTTATACCATTTAAACGTATAAACCAAAAACACACAACTTGAATTCGAAACTGATTACACAAAAAGATATAAACAGTATAATCAATGTAGGTAACTGGTTCGACTGTCTCCGTAAATGTTCGACACTCATTCGGGAAGATGTCATCATGATTTTTATCAAATAACCTCCCATCACACATTTTCAATGTCAAAAAAAAATAATCTGGCATTTTTAATATTAAGTTCTATGCCATTACCACTCCATCATTCAGATATATAGTATTTAAAGTTTACTGCAGCTTTAGACAATATGTCAGGGAGAGACAACTGACTTAACTTTAATATAAGAACTAACCTAAAGCTATTGCATACAGTCATTGCCTTCTAAATAATTTCGAATTCCTAGTTTGTTTGTTTTTTTCTTATTTAACCATTCGAAAAATTTAAAAATATAATATAAATAAATTCCAGTTGTTGTAAACCGATGGCTATTTACTATCTGAGAGTAATTACAAAACTGTAACTGAATTGATTGTAATGTAATTAAGTGGTTATTAGATTGTTATAATGTGAATTCTTAAGAAAGTTTTGTAGTAATAAACTAATCTATGACGGTGTTATTGGACTGTGTGCCGTGAGAGTAGTATAGATGTGTCAATTATAAACACCATAAGAAGGAGGAAGACCGTATTACCTAGGGGATACCTATCATAAAGTCTTGGGCGACCTGCGCCCAGTACACAGGCACCGCCTTTACTCTTTACATTACTTCTTCCATATATAAAATTTTACGGCCGTCATAAATGCTTTCAAATAGTCCAAGCTTGAACAGTTCAACCTTTTTATATATATATACATACTCAGATGGATAACATAGTTCTTACTATAATAATACTTCTCTGTTCGAATTAATTTAGTTTTATTGTGTTATAATTAAAAATTCTTTATAAAACTATAGACTTGAAAATTGAGCACAAATTACTTCCACATATTTACGTATGATTAAAAAACATAAAATTTTTTATTTTCTGATTTTACCGACTTGGTAGAACAGGGTCAAGCGCTAAAAGTGACATATGTCTCTCACTCTCTCTCTGACTTGTCATTTTTTTTATTCCACTACAAACTCAGCTAAAATGAAGAAGCACTTCCTCTATTTAACCAGCTGCCTTCGTCAGTTGCGAAATCATAAACTTCTAAAACTAAGCTAGTTAAAGTTTATTTGGAATAGTAGTGGAACAAAAAAAAAAAAAAATTCCTGACCAGTTTCAGATTTTCATCCATCTCGGTAAGGTTATCCGAGACTGTGTAGAAAGACAGTACTTTAACTTACATGTTTCTGTTACACCAGGGGTTGCCAAACTTTTTTGGGATCATCGACCCCCACAGAATTTATTTTTGGTCGTTTATTTTGTAATATGCATAAAAAAAAGCTTTTGCTATTTTTTATGCATTTATTTTGCAATTGTACCTTTTTTTTTTATAATTTTTCTGACTGACAATCAGTAAGACAGATGGGCTTGATGATTCTTAGCAAGACTAGCTATATATGAATCAAAATTTTTAAGTTTTAACCTTAAATCGTGTCGGAATTTCACATTCAACTTACTTCTCTCTTTGGTTAAGACGGAATTTACATGACCGAAACCAGCTTCAACAATGTATGTACGAACTTGGAAATGCCATATCATAAGGTTGTATTCGGTGTCGATGATCACATCATAAGGTTTTTTTATTTTGTATTTTTGTGTATATTCGTCCAAAAATTGCTCAAAGTTAAATTTTTAAAA
>JAAEAF010010969.1:0-33490 GCA_011037195.1 Triatoma infestans | reverse complement strand
CCTAGGTTATTAAGAACTTCTGTTCAGATTTGTAAATCGGTGAAGGTTCTTGGAGTAGTTCTGAACAGTAAATTAAATTGGCCGGAACATGTTAAGACACAGCATCAAAAGGCAATTATTTCCTTTTGGCAATATCGAAGAATTCTCGGTAAGAATCGTAGGATTAATCCCAAGATGATGTTTAGGATTTACTCTATGGTTATGATACCTAGCTTGTTATATGTGCAATGTGATAAAGGATGCTGTTTATATATACTATAAATGTGTATGTATAGAGTACTTATGTAGCAAGGCACGAGCGGTTTTATTCAATTTAAGAAATATTTTAATTGGAACTGATTTAGATAATGACAAGTACTTAGATTAGAAAGAGGTATAGGAATTAGAATTTAACCACAATTAAAGGCACCTAATTTAATGACTAGATAGACATTAAATATTTATACATAAATATGACATAAACTAAATCTATAACTAGGATAGATAAACGGGCAGAGAGATAGTGTAAAACACTCCTTGCAATAACGATGTGACACTTTAAAAGACTTCTTGAGGAATGGCTCTCTCTACCCTTTGTTTCTCTCATATATGCATTACCTTATACCCTCGTTTTTTACAATAGAGTTGGTCACATCTTTTGTTTGTCACTAACAGTTCCTCGTTCCCTTTACCAGCCAACCGTCCAATTTTTCATCTAAACTAATTTTTTTTTAATTTATTTAAAAATTTCTAATTTTGCGAATTTCTTGCTTCCACTTCACATATGTAGCGACTGTGGTGTGGTGACGTCCCATTGAAATAAGATCCGCTAGATAGCTGCTTGGGATATTCAACGCTTGGCTTGTCTGACGGTGACCGGTACGATACAGATCACGCAAAATGCTGCTATGGAGACTTTGTTAGAAATTGATCATCAAACGAAAAATTTTACCATATTTCACGGCCTAGTTAATTACAAAACAATTCGTGGTAATATTCTGAATTTATATTAAATCGTTTGAATATTTTAATGCTTGAATTTAAACATGGTAAAAAAAAGAAAAAAAGAAAAACAAAACTAGTTCCGACTCTTAACTTATAGATATTACAAAATATTTTAAATTATTTTAATAGATAAATTCATTCAGAAAAAGCAGATGATTTTGATGTAATGGAATGCATGGGAACAAAACTGGAATAAATCACAATGTAGCAGTTGCGGAACATTAGCAAACCGGTACTTTAATAATCCAGTGTGTTTCCGCCCGATTTGCCTTAAAATCATTCTCTCTTATTTTTAGTTAAACAAGCGTGTCCAGGTTGCGTTTGTTTCAATTATTTTTACAGATAGATACAAACATAGATTCGATGAAGCCGGGAATCTGTATCATTTTATGCTTCTTACATCATTCTCATCTCTTCTCCATAATTATTAGCGTTCTTCTTCTTTTTTTAAAAAAAAAAATACTTCTCAACTTATTTTTGTTTCTTCTTTTGAAACACTTTTTTCCACTAGGTGATATTCAACTAATGTTTTTTTCTATTTATTGTTTACAATTTCCTATATTATTTTTATTACTTTACAATTATTAGAAATACGTAATGAAATTTTGTTATTTTGTCTAATTTATAGCATTTTATTGGATTTAATACCACTTTCATGACAAATAGTATGTTTTATAGAAGTATAATCTCTCTCATCATTTTTTCTACCAAAATCAAACAAAAAGTTTCACACAAAAGTGATAATTTCCTGTATGTGTGGTTAGTATATATATTTTAATGAAACCCGTTCGTGTCTTTATGGAAAATATCCGCAAACAAGTGATAAAGTGTACAATATGTTGCACTTCTCTGGTGAACAGTTTTTCTTTTAAACTTGGAACTTTGACAGCACATTTATTTGTAATTAATACTATATACTTAATAGTATAGTGTAATAAACAATAATGGCACTTTGGATGAAAATTAAGCCCCCGCCTCTCTTACCATCTTACTGAATTTCTTCGTAGGTTTTTTTCGTTTTTATTCGAAACAGTTTAAAGCAAAAATTCATGTATCTTGCCGTCATGGAGTTCGAAATCGGTGGGAGAATGCAGGAGAAGGCTAAATGCCTTAGCTCGGAGGGGCAAAGCGCAGCTCTATTGGCTACCCGAACTTGCGGGAATAGAGAGCAATGAGAGGGCGGGTCGGCTGGCTAGGGAGGGATCCTCTTTACCTCTTTACCCTCTTTACCCGAGCCAGCCCTTGCCGTCACTAAGGGAGGTTTTGTGATAGCCAAATCAGACTTTGGGAGACGTGGGCTTTGGAGAAATGCTGGAAGGACACGCAGAGGTGCCTCCAGGCTAAAAGATTCATCAAAGGAACCTAGCAGGGGGTTCCAGATTATCTCCTGTCCTTTAGTACTAATTTAAAAGGTGTTTGTATCTGCTCGGATAGCCAGGCTGCGTTGAAGGCGCTTAACTCATGTGTCTTCACTTCCAGATTGGTGTTGGAATGTTCTAAAAGACTGAAAGATCTTTCTTCATTGAAGGATGTGTTTCTGGTCTGGGTTCCAGGTCATATGGGAATCTTTAGGAATGAGGATAGTTTGCCAAATTAGGCGCCCCTCTCCCTTCCTTTCATTGGTCCCGAGTCTGCTGTTGGTGTGTCTTTTGGCACATGTTCGTCAGGCTTCCAGACGTGGATGATCTCACAGCACTCATCCTTATGGCTGAGTGTAGTGGGTTGTCGGCAGTCTAAAATGCTCATTGCGGGTTCGGACGGAGCTTTGAGTAGCGGAATCCGATGTCTTTCACGGACCTCTCTCAGGCATCTGGTTGGCTTCCTCACTGGGCATTGTGGCTTAAGGAGACATCTCTATACAATGGGACTCATGCCTGACCCCTTTTGTAGAGTTTGTGAGACGGAAGAGGAAACACCCATGCATCTGATGACGGATTGTTTGGGCTGTGAGGATATCGGTAGAGTAGGACCTTCGGATTGTTTAGGACCTTCGGATGGAATAGGATATCGGTAGAGTATCTTAAGCTATGTCCTTTTAAGGTTTTTGTACGATTTGTTCGGTCTGTGGTGAAACTTAGATGGTTCCCAGGGACTATTGTTCTAGGCCCAGTAGTTGTTATTCTTTAGGGGTAGCTATATGGGCCTAAGGAGGCTTTGTGTAGCGTAGGGTTTTGCCCTCCCCTTCTTTGTATAATAAATAATAGGATAGGACTGAGGATCTTGGTGGGTGTAGTGGACCGGACACACATGGGTGTCTAGTCATTTGCATAATATAGGGAGAACGTCTAGACCTATATGTCAGAACTGTGATGATGGAGTTAGGGAAACGGTGTACCACCAGCGGTGTCAGTGTTTCGCTGGTACTAAATTTCATGTATTTGGTGGGCACCAATTTCTCGCGGGATTGCCTGGCTGAGTTGGAATTGAAGGATGTCTTGGGATATTGCAGACTGGCCGGTAGACTACCGGGGGGTAGATTAATTATGGTGATGAATTGAGGGGAAAATAGAGGAATAAAAGGTATATAGGCTTAGATCCCAAGCCAATAGGCACCCAATTTTCAATAATAATATATGTATACCAAGTGTATTTATAATATATAATAAAGAAAATCATTGGAGCTAATTTTCCAAATAATCGCAAAAAATTGAAAAATCCACGCAGTAAAGTGGCACTTTTGTTTTTCACAATTCAAAATAAATACCAAGTTTTAAACTTTCTGCGAAGTTTCCATTTTTGAGTTATGCTGTCCACATATATACACACAAACACAAATAGAGAGAGAGAGAGAGCGTGAGACACATACACGAACACACGCATATATATATATATATAATTGCAAAAAAACAAAAAAAAAATGGTTTCAAATTCAACGGACCTACAAATATATATTTCCAATTTTTCAAATTTTATCATGATTCCACTCGCTACAGTAAGAGAAAAAGAGAGAGAAAAAAAAAAGTATGTAGTATGAAAATTTCTGATAGATTTATCATTGAGGAGAAGAGAAAGATACGGTCCTAAAAACTTTTTTATACACTTGTATAGATTATAGTTAAAGATATAAAGAGCTATCTCAAATAATTAAACACAAGACATATCCGAATAAAATATCACACTCTCATGATAAATTATAGATAATATAGATAAATAAAAAAAAAAAAAAATGGGAATTTAATAATCATATTTGGAATTGTTTCACCTTTTGTGTTGAGTCATTGGATTTCCTAGGTATACATGAGCATATTAATGGAAAGGCGCCATTGGAGCCTTATCTAGTCCTATTGTAATAACAGGTTACACAAGAATGGGACATATAAACTCTTGTGACATCATTGTTTACTATTAGAATATCACTAATTCTTTAATATCGGTAAAATATACTATAAGCGTATATTTAATTTTTAACTAGACATTGTAGAAAAATGTCCAAGCTTTTCTTGGAGTTTTTGTATCTTATTTTTTCTTATACAATTTGATAAGAAATATGAACAATTTAAATTTTTCATTTGTTAAGCGTCTACAATAACTATTACCACAATTTTTTTTTTTTTCTAATATACTTGTGAGATTAGAACTTGAATGTATTTATGAATTTTACGAAGAAGAAGGCTTGCAAAGCTAAAAGTAGATTTTATATGGGACCTATTAGTATTGAAATCTATAATAACCTAAAATAACAGAAGGTATTCATTTAACTACTCAAAGCCTTGATGATCTGTCTAAATATTGGCCGTTGAAGTAAATCAGTGTTATCAATTTGCCAAACTTCACGAATTCCAAAACAGAAACATCTAAAATCTACAGTCTAATCAATCAACAATCTAAAATTGTTTACAGTTATATTCTAAAAGAGTTCAAAGAGATAAACAAAAATGGACCATTATTAGCGTACATTTTTTGTTGTTGTAGATCGGTCTAATGATATACCAAATTTCAAATAAATTTTTGGAGATATTTTTTGGGAACAGTGGGGGAAAAAAAAAAAATAGAAAAATATATTCAGTAAATTGTTATTTCCTGTATACCAATTTGGACTAAAACTTCATTGGTAGCACTAAAAAATAATCTAAAAGAAATATCAAGGGGTGAAGTTTTGGCGATTTAACATTGCAACTCTTTCAGAATTCTCTGAAAAAGCAATTTTCCTGGTACAATGTTTCAAATGAAAATTGTATGCCATTATATGGGTGTTTGTATGCGAAGTTTAAAGAAAATCACTGGCGTTGTTTTCGAGAAAACTGGGAACAAAAATCACTCATTTAACTCCCACTTCTAGTTTTTGATCAATGCTACATATAAGAATCCTTTATGGTTCCTAAATGCAATATTTTGATCATTTATACACCCACAAACACACAGATATATATACATACATTCGCCAACAACATTTTTTTCATACTTAGGGGATCCCAAAACATATTTTCGGTGAAAACATAATTAAGAAAATTTAACATTATGCAATACTCCTTTTTTTTTTAAGCAGGGAGAGATAGTATTATTATTATTTGTCTGTGGGAAGGGAAACCCTACGCTATCCAAAACCTCACTGGGATCCATATAGCTACCCCAAGAAAAACAACAACACACCGGGTCTAGAACAAAAATCCATCTAAGATTCATCGCAATCCTAATAAATCGAACAATAACCTTAAGCGGAAATAGCCTAAACTCTTCCACAGACATCCTATTCCGACCAAAGGTCCTGAACCTAATTTCCTCAAAACCCAGGCAATCAGTCATAAGATGGATCGGTGTTTCCTCCTCTGTCTCACACACTCTACAAAATGGATCCGGCATGAGCCCCTATTATGTAGAAATGACTCCTTAAACCACAATGTCCAGTAAGAGATCCAACCAGAAGCCTGAGATCGCTCCGTGAAAAATACAGCAACGTCTCACTAATGGCATTGTCCGGCCCCCGATGAGCATTTTTGGACTGCCGAAAACCATAAGGATGAATGCTGTGAAGCTGTCCATGTCTGGAAGCCTGACAGACATGTGCCAGAAGACATGGCAACAGCAGGCTCGGGACCAAATGAAAGGAAGAGAGGCGCCTAATTTGGCTAAACCCATGCACCTCCTCATGCCGAAAAATCCCCATGTGAGCTGGCAGCCAGACTAGAAGCACATCCTTCAGAGAAGAAAGTTTTTCCAGTCTTTTAGAACATTCTAAGACCAACCTGGAAGTGAAGACACATGAACTCAGCGCCTTCAATGCAGCCTGGCTGTCCGAGCAGATACAAACACCTTTTAAGTTAGTGTTACGTACCCTCTCATCCAAGACACAACAAAGAAGTAAGAGATAGTATATAAAAATTATTTTTTTTTCTACAACCGTGTTATATTGTGACAGACATGTGACAAATATATTCAATCGAAGTGACAAAAAAATTAAAAAAATAGCCATTACTCTTTCTTTCCAGCGAAGAAATTATTAATATGATTCAACTTTAACTAGCCCGACATCCAGCGGTTACAAGAACATATTTCAAAACCAAATCCCAAATAACAATGGATTTGAGGTTATATTAAAGAGAGCCGGTAATAATGAGAGGAGTATTTGACTTGAATTAAAGTATATTATTTATACTCACGTTCAGTTGCCACACTCGGTGCGCTCAAAATGGTCAATATCTGAACTGGAATGTAGAGAAAAAGTATTAATTTACTCATTGTTAAATAAATAATGATTTGCATATTAAAAAAAAGCACATAAAAATAGTTTTAAAAAGTTAACTGATCAACTGTTTTAACAGAAAATTACACCAATTTTATCATTAGAATTAAATTGAGAATTTTCAAGGTAAATGGAAGCATATGTTACAATAAAAACTTCGGAAGATAGCAACAATCAGATCATAGACTATCGCTTCTCATGCCATAAAACCATTCATGAAGAATTCCACATATTAGAAAGTTTTTTTTTGGAAACTGTACAAACAATTTGAAAGAATAATTTGTTACAAACATTTAACCTTATCACGTGTTTTCTAAAAAGAAAAAAAAAAATCTTTTCTGTTCTCGGAAACACAAGTTCTCGAAACAAAAGTTTTCGAAGGAACAATATGCATTTTCGTTTGTGAAATCTGCCTATTACTGGACGGATTTACCGTGAGCTGAAGAATATGCTACGATGAGAAATTATATGGCAATTCTGCTGGACTCAACCCGGCTTATTACTTTCGCTGAACGCCGGAGGGACAGTACAAAAGGAAAACTGTTAGCAAACATGAACTACCCAACTGATGGTCAAATTTGAAGAGAAAGTGTTTAGATTGAACGAGCTAGATCAACTCGAATCAGTTTTTTAAAATCGGATGGTTTTCTGTGCATTCTCTTGTGGGAGGGGATCCATTATTAGATGTATGCCTCGTACTGGACACTTACCCTTGAATGAGTAAAGCTGCTATCAAATAACGAAGTACTGGAGTTAATTTTTAAACATAAAAAATAGAGTAATTGCCTATTTTTTCCAGGCGGGTTTAACGTCTAACTACCAAATTAGGTACCGTGGACTGAGGCGGAAGCGTATACTTTACTAATAAAATTTTTTTAAACGAATATAAAATTTAGCCACCTATACGCGCGGTCTCGAACTGTGAACCTTCAAGTTACAAGTCCACGCTCACAACCACTACACCAACGCCTTAGTCGATATTGTACAAACAAAATTGCATGTATAGTTTTTAAAAGCGCCTAGAAAATGTGTTGAACCATTGAGTCTGGAATATCCTATATATTTAACGATTACTTGATAATACAGAGATATAATTTATTATTTTTCTTTCAGTGTATATCTGTTAAAAAGTACTTTTACTATACTTTTTAAAGAATAATTACGAGTAGGAAGATTTATAAGTGACATTAAAATACATTTTATTATGAAGGTCGTTCAAGGTTAATTCCACCACCGTCTAAGATGAAGCAGAGCAAACACTAATACTCGCGTATACTGAAACATACAAGCTCTTTCTTACGTCATAATTACATCCATCTACGCAGATAATTCATTTCAATAGAATGTTTAATGCCTGCTTAATTCCATCAATTTTAATGTTTCATTAAGTCATTTATTTCTTCCTATTTACAAGTATTATTATTTTTATTTGTAATTTGTATGTTAATTTAAATTTTTATCAAATTTATCATACAATCTTATTTTGTTAGAATTTAAAAAAAATAATAATCTGCCATAGAATTTTGTTTGATATTTATTAACTTTCTTTTTCGGCTGTAAGAGGAAGTATTGCATTCGTGTCAGTTTATTGAAATTTAGTTTTCAAAAGAAAAATATGTTTTCAGCTTTTAATTAAAAACGGTTTTTTAGAAATTGTTGGGTGTGTGTACGGGTATATATATATATATATATATTACTTATGTACAGTATGCACAGTATTCTGAGCGAGGTGAAATTAAACGTGGTGTCCCGCAAGGCTCTGTTCTAGGGCCATTGCTTTTCTTATTATATATTAATAGTGTTGGGACGCTATTGCCAGGAAAATGCGTATTGTACGCTGATGAAACAATACTAGTTGCCAAAGGGAGAAATACTGATGAGGCTATGAAGGAAGCGGATAGAAATGTCTCGTGTCTCAAAAAAATGGTTAAATAATAATATGTTATTGCTGAATCAAGAGAACACTAAGAACAAAATTTTTAGCTTGAATAAGGTACTACAGTACCATTTCTTGGTATATTACTAGACGGCACTCTATCTTGCAAAGAACATGTACAGCAACTGAGCAGTCAGCTATCTAAGATAACTTTCCTTCTGAGGAAGTTGAGAGAATAAGTTCCACCAGAACTAATGAGACTAGCCTATTTCGGATTATTTCACTCCAGGATGGTTTATGGTGTTGAGCTATAGGGGGTTTCAGTTGACGTCTCGAATATTTTCAAACTACAGAAAAGAATAGTTAAAAGTATGATGTTTAACAAAAGGCTCGAGATAGCTGTAGGCCATTATTTCCGACACATTAAACATCATGACATTAACATCACTATATATCTCGTATAAGCTCGCTCTACAACAAAAAAATAATAGAAATAAGGATACGAGAGGCAACAGACACTGTAGTAACATACGTAACAATGTCGATATAAACTTACCTTCAAAAAGACTGACAAAATCTGCAATAATTCTAAGTATTATGTCCGCGAGGATATATAATAAATTCCAAATGAAATAAGGCTGATTACCAGCAATTTAAAAAAAATTATGAACCACTTTTTAATGAAGAAATGTTTTTATAACATAAAGGAGTTTATGGAACAGAACTGGACGGTAGAAGATTTTAAAATAAACTGAATTATAAGTAAAGTATACCAGTGAGTATCAAAGACATTTTCCGTAATAGCCTGCTTCATTTTGTGTCATCGACCGGTTTCGGGCGTTCACCCATCTTCAGGATGCGTTTATCAGCCAGTGTGGTAACGCAGGCTTGCACAGACAAATTCAGTTTACCCACTCATGAATTTGCTAAGTGCAAGTCTGTCGTGCTATCTGCATCGAAACCGGTCGATGACCACAAAATGAAGCAGACTATCACGGAAAATGTCTCTGATGCTTTCCATCTCTGCGGAACCAACCACCACAACATACCAGTGAGTTTTTGTTTGTTGTTATTGGTGTAAAGTTCATTGTCAGTGATCAGAGCCGTATATTTTTGTAAGTGAATAAGTTTTTTTTGACGAGCCTATTATATTGTAAGTGATGTATACAGGCAAATAAAATATATCCTAACATCATATCATGGAGCCAAATGGTTTGAGGGAGTATTTTTACTCACATAGGGTGAAAATTCCCTATGTTTCTAGAGACGTTGCTTTGTTTTTCACGGAGCGCTCTCAGGCTTCTGGTTGGATCTCTTACTGGACATTGTGGTTTAAGGAGACATCTCTACATAATGGCGCTCATGCTGGATCCATTTCGTAGAGTCTGTGAGGCAGAGGTGGAAACACCGATCCATCTTGTGACTGATTGCCTGGGTGGTGAGGAAATTAGGTTCAGGACCTTTGGTCTGAATAGGATGTCTGTGGAAGAGCTTAGGCTATTTCCACTTAAGGTTATTGTCCGATTTATTCGGACTGCGGTGAATCCTAGATGGATTAGATCCGGGTGTGGATTTTTGTTATAGACCCGGCTTGTTGTCTTTTTTCTTGGGGTAGCTACATGGGCCCAGTGAGGCTTTGGATAGCGTAGGGTTTCCCTCCCCATAGACAAATAATAACATCATATCATATGTATGTGTGGCTCTGTGTATGGCCAGCATGATTCAACAATAAAAAATCGCAGATGAGAACTTGATATTTCTTCTAGGAAAGGCACCCGACAATAAGGTTATGATCAGAATCGATTATCGGAAGTCTCACTTAATGAAGGATTTTTCAGTTTAGGGGGGGTACTTGAAAGTAACTCCAATGTTTTTCTTTAAACTTGCTATACATCATAATACATAATAATATAATGGGGTCTATCATTGTTATTTGAAGCATTTTGCCAGGAAATTCATTTTTCAATGGTTCTGGGAAGGCTGATTAGACTTTCCTCTAGAGCAGTGTTTCAGTATATTATACGATACTTACACCTACATACTATTACTTATTTTTACTTTTTCGGCGGTACCTTTCGTTGAGTTCGCTTCAAGTCAGCCGATCTCTCCATAGTCTTCCATCCTTCCAATCTCCATCTCTCAGTCCTCTCCCAATCATCTCCTTCTCTATCTCTTCGTCCCTCAATTTACGCACTTCTTCTTCCTCAATCCTCAATTCCTGCTCTTTCTTATACTCTTCCTTATTTTCCGCTCTAGGGCAGAATGGTCCAAGGGGTGGGAAAAACGCTACCGGACAGGACCTCTGTGGTTCACAGATGGCTCTAAGATGGACTGGAACTGGATGAAGGCGGAACTGGAGCAGGAGTGTGTGGAGTGAGCCCGCGGGTACTTATTGAGAGGCCGCTGGGCAGATACTCCACAATATTCCAGGCTGAGATGTTTGCCATTAAGGTCTGTGCCGAGAAGAACCTGCGTAGAGCCCTAAGGGGCAAGGTCATACGCATTTGCTCCTTCTAGAGGCTTACAGAACCACCTCATCCCTAGTTAATGAATGTCGAAAGGTATTGTCGAGACTCTCTAGGCACAACAAGGTTCAGCTAATATGGATGCCTGGACATGCAAGGATTGAGGGTAATGAGACAGCTGATCAACTAGCCAGGAACGGCGCAAACACTCTGTTCAATGGTCTAGAACCTGTCCTGGGGATAGCCGGCGGAGCGATTCGTGCAGCGTTCAGAGATTGGCTTCGCAGTAAGCTTGAGGAGCCCTGGAGGGGGACCCCAGGAGCCATACACAGTAACAGAATGATGCCAGGATTGTGTAAAAGACGGACCAATATGATCCTAAGCCTGAGTAGGAACCAGATCTCTCGGGTGACGGGGCTATTAACGGGTCATGGTAGGTTCAGGAAGCATCTGTACAAGGTAGGGCTAATAAGCGCGGAACCCCTTCCGTATTATGTCACGAGGAGGAGGAGACGGCCCTCCACCTGCTCTTTGATTGCGTTGCAATAACTAGATTGCGCTACGAAACCTTTGGTACTTTGTGGTCTGAGGAATAGTTGCGCAAAATGATCTGGTGGTGAAAGCCCTGATACTCCTTAAGAGGGGAGGGTTTACCTACTAGAAACTACCGGGTATGGCACAATAAGCCTCTGTTGGCTGCGGTGTCGGGGGATAGCCCACCCGTGGTTGTTAATAATAATAATAATAATAATAATAATAATAATAATAATAATAACAATACATTCCGTGAATGCATCTCTATCCTCTGTATATAAATTTTTATAATACTCCATCCATTTCTCTTGCTCCTATAACCTGTACCATATACCCTGATTTCCTAATATTCCTCATTCCTTTCAGCACTTCGCCATGCCTCTCGAGACTTATTAAAGCCCAGACAACCATCAATTTTTTCTGCATATTCTACATACTATTAATATAGATTAAATTTATATTGCCAAAATTTGAATTTTTATTTCAATAGGTTGGCTAGAAGCGCGACTTTTACAGTTTCTTCAGTTTTTTGTGTGTGCAATTTTCCAGCTGAAGATATCAATGAGTTGTTTTAAATAAGGAATACATTAGTTAAAGACATATCACTTTTATATGAATCTGTTTCCCAAGAATGGAAGGTCACGCTTCATTAAAAGTGTTGTTTCAATATACCTTTGGTTCTCCCACCTATATTAATATTAAACCTAATTAAATATTTAGTAAAAATTCCAAGTTTGAAGGAAATTAATCAACTATAACTATGTAAATTGCAGTAAGAGAAAGTCGTATGAATGTTACATATAATATTTTTTTCATTTTTTTTTTTTCAATTATTTAATGTCATTAAGTAATATTTATTTTCCTGTCGTCCTTGGATCAAATTCTTTCTTAATATGTTAGATATAAAGATATAATTTCTTCAATTATAATTTCTCCGCGTGTAAATAAATGTTTGAAATTAATGAAATAATTGGTGTCTGATCCAATAAAAGTAACTTTTTTTAATGAAATATACGTACATACGTTTAGAAAAACGTGTTCAATATAAAACACGTGGTAGGTAACTATTTAACTTTTTTTTTTTTAATATTAATTAAAAGTTAAAGTAACAAATGATATGGTTTAGTTTGACGATCAAAATAACTGCAAATAGTTTTTTTTTTTATTATTTAATTTAGTTCTTATTTACTATTATCAAGAATTAGCAATGGCCTTATAAAATCCATATTATTGCTACTGACTTTTTTTTTTTTTTATTCAGAAGCACTGACTAAAAATACGCTGTCTCTACTAATTGTTAATTAATTCATAATGAAATATCTGCTGTGAAAGTGGCATATAACTTTTCCAGAATGCAGTTCTTACAATTTTGATTGATACATTTTCTTTTCTTAAAAGCCAGCATTTTTACTTTAAATGTTTTAACGCTTCTCCTCTTCAAAGTGAATCTAATTTAAATGGAAAAAATTTCAATTAAATAAATCTTTTCTTAAAAAGTAAAAAAGTATACAATAATAAATTTGCATTGCGCTGTCCATACCCATTAGTGAATTTGTATTTATTAATGTAATCCAGCAAAAACGGTAGACTTTAGACGATTCTTTCAATAGAAGAATAATATTTATTTATGCATAAGTAGTTACAAAAAATGAATTAATATAAAATGGAACACAAAATAAATGTAATTATAATACTTAGGAGAGCTAAGGGAATAGCTAAGAGGTTAGCGTATTGGACTCCCACGCGGAGGAGACCCGGGTTCGAGTCTAGCTGTGCTACCCTTAATTTTTTTCTTCCTAGGAGCCTCTATACCTCACTGTCCGTGATGGACAGTGTTGTATGTAACGAGACAGACAGTGTCGTCCAGAGGGAGGCAGGGCACTGAGAAGGTCCCAGGCGCCAATGACGCGCCTTAAATTAAAAAAAATCTGGTGTGAAACACTCACACAACTTTCTCTTACTCCAGTTCTCAAAATTATAATTGACAAATTTTATATTTTGTGTACCAAATTAATTCAAATACGACGAAAACTGAAAAAACCGTTCAATAGAAGCGCACTTCCAGTTAACTAATTTCCTTAAAAATCTGAATTTTGGCCATCCATTTATTTCTAATTAATTTTTTTTTGGATGATAGAATTGTATAATCAACTGTAATAGCACTGTAGAGAAAAACATAACCCCACCACTCCCCTAAAAGTGCCCATTAAATGAATTTTCCAGAGAAATGTTTCAAATAAAAGTTGTAGCTCTTTGTATGTGTAGTTGATATATCAAGTTTAAAGAAAATCGAAAAAAAAAGTAAAAAAAAAAACTAGTAAAGTGGTACTTTCCGGTGAGGAATTTTGACAGATGACCCACGTCAGATGCCATGGTGATACCTAAACGGAATATCAAGTTTCAACTTTCTACGGTTTTTCGTTTTTGAGCTATGCTGTTCACATACAACATACACACACAAAGACCATTTGCTAAAAACCACTTTTTTGGACTCAGGGGACCTCAAAACGGATATTTCCGGTGAAAACTCGATATCGAAAATTTGACACGATTACAATACTTCCTCTTACTAGGAGTAAGAGAAATTAAAAAATAATATCTAAGAGAATTTAATAAATGTCTTTTTCTTACAATACTGTTACACCTATATGACACACTCAATAATTTATCATATAAATATCATTTTAATACCCAGCCAACCCCCACACACACAGCTAACTAAATCACCTATTACACCTCCGTTGGTTGGGGACTCTTTTTTTTTCGAATGAAGGAATAAGGCACTAACTTGCTTATGTGAAAAGTTGGCTTCTTGTCGCTTCTTGTTGCACTTCACTTGTAAATTGATGGAGACATTTTTTTTTTTCACTTTCCATTAATATTTCTACCATTATATTTTCTTTTCCATTTTCCTGATTATCTCATTAAAAACATTTCCTTTTCGTCAGTCTACCCTGAAAAGAATAAATAAATTTGAAAAAAGAAATATTGGATTTAGCAGGCAGTGCACTACACATAGAAAGATCACTGTCTCTTTAACAGCGCTTTAAAAAAAATCCACATTGCATATATGCTAATCAACTTTGTAAATTCATTATATTCAGCCCACATATATAACCTTGATTAATATTAATATATATTTTATACTATTATTATTATTATTATTATTATTTTATTCATAAATAAAATTAATTGTATTGGCTAGTTGTAAATTTCATTACCTTTTTTTGTTTTGGAATTATTGGCATCAATTTTTTATTTTTTTTATATCACTTCTTTTAGTAATTCATTTGAATATATTTTAATATTATGTGTATGTTACTCATAGATCATGACGTAAAGAGAAAGTGAATATATATTCAACTGAGGGCTCAGTTTTAAGTTTAGCCTCATCTTTAAAACCAATTACATGTGACCTAACTCAACAATATAGCGTTTAAATAATTTTTAAAAAAGTTCTAATTCGTTTTATTTTAGGCGCATCAACTGCCATGGTCATTAGCGCCTTTACAAACTGCGTTTGGCATTCAACTATGCTAAGCGGTCGCTCTATTCAGACCATCGTAGTCCACACAAATAAATATACTCATTCTAATAAATACATTCATACCAAAATAAACTTCAAACAATGACTTTAGGCAATTTTCTTCTTAAACAGAAACTAAACCATAAAAAATATATGTGTATATACGAATATATAACATAGTTGGGACTTCACAATAATTAATATGTGCAAAAAGAGGGGAATAAAAACCATTTAACGCTAGTAATACATGACAATAATTTTATGATCAATTGATTAATCATTCAGATTCCATATCATTATAACAACTCCTTGAAAATGTAAGGCGTAGTTTGGAAATGTCAGAGATAAAAAAAAAAAATTACAGAAATAATCTAAAGGCTACATTGAAGTTAGGTTATCACACCGTAACAACTACTATTCAATAAAATTATACGCACATCCGGTCGACCGATTTTGGTCAAAACCTTAGAGTAGCATTCCCTGAGGTAGAAACTAAATGAATTACCAAGAAATTTCAGCTTCCAGCGATTTTCCGTTCAAATTATGCCGACCACATACACACACACACACACACACACACACACACACACACACACACTCACAAACACACCATTTTCTTAAAAAAAAAAAAAAAAATAAATCATTTTTTCCTACTCAGGGGACTTCTAAAGTGTATTTCCGGTGAAAACTCAATTTTGAAAATTGGACACGATCGTAACATTCCTCTTACGGCAGTAAGAGAAAGTAAAAATTACTTAACCTTAATTATATTATTAAAAGTTTCAAGATACTGTTGGCCATTAAATATGACTGATGAAACTATCTATCCAGGGAATATTTTGTACATTGCTAAAGTAAATAATTAATAAAGTAAAAATAATTTTCAGTTTGTAATAGAAATGAATTAATTTTAAACAATAATTTATATTGTTTTTTTTATTTGTTAGACTGTTTTTATTTTTGTACAACTGAAAATACTAAGTAAAGGCGATTATTATAATTATTATTAAAAAATAGTGGAGAATCGATCAAGCAACTGATGTATAAGTGACAAATAAAACATTATAGCGCACATTATAATAAGATAAGTTTATAGTATCAGAGATATTTTTCATGATAGCCTGCTTCTTTTTATAAACATCGACCAGTTTCCGGGGGTTCGCCGCCCATCATCAGGATGTTTTGTCAAAACAGTGCGAAAACAATGTGAAAACAGTGGTAATTATTTATTTATACTATCTTATGGTCATTCAGCTCGTTTTTTTTATTATTTCTTATCATTAATTAATCCACAGTATTGCACGGCTGACACGATCGTATTTCGCTTTGTTCTACACTTAAAAAACAATTAAAAAATAAAATAATAAGATACTATGAGTAAATAATTATCAAAGTAAATTTCCTTCAAAAACCTAGTTTAAGTTATATATATCTCCACTTGTTGGACGTTTTCATTTTTAAAAGGAACAATGCACACTAGCCTTTTAAAAAAGAGAAAAACAACATGTGTTATCTATCTTCTACTGTCTAAAGTCTTCCTTTTTAAGTCGCTTTTAATGTATATATTTCACAGTTTCGCTTATCAATGAATCCCCTCTTGATCTAGTTAGGTATTAACTAAACACTTTTAAAAAAAACAGTGTATATTAAATTTGCTAGTTTTTTTCCACCTAATTTGCATATCAACAATTTGCAATATTAACTAATTTGCAAGTCTATTTTAACACACTGTTTTGACAAAAACATCCTGATGATGTGCGAACGTTCGAAATCGATCAATGACCATAAAAAGAAGCAGGCTATCACGGAAAATTTCTTTGATGGTTTCCAGGTCTGCGGAACCAACCACAACAACTCTAAGTTTGTAGTAATTGGACGTAATTCCCCCTTCTAATGGACAAACAGTTTTGTGTAAAACACTAAAGTTTTTGGATTGAGAAGCCACAGTGTTTGTTAGGTCGCCCATATTACAACAGACTTATTCGCCTCTAATGCTGACAAAATACTTGCCTGAAGAACCGAAACGTCGGTTTATTTCAAACTGTTAAGGATCCCATACACCGACGCGAAACATTCGCTGCCGCGGCGGACACGGAACCGCAGCGGAACAATAGTCATGGCGGTCTATGCATGTATTCAAACTGGGTGAGGCGGATTCCGCAACTATGGCGGCAGTACAGCGTCGTTCCGCTCCAACGCTGCATGCAGAGTTTTTTCCGCTGCCGCTATTGTTTCGCCGCTTGGAATTGTTAAAAAAATGGTGTTTGCCATTTACGAAGTTCTAATTACGTGTTCTATTACGAAGTTCATTAATTTCATGAATCCATTTCCTTTTCTTTTTACTTCTGAAATAAAAAAGTGGTATTATTATTGTAAGTGGTCTATATATCCACTTACCTGTTTTTTACACATTCAGCAAGTGCCAATAATAACAGAGCTTCTTCTTCATCAGAATCAGACGACGACATTATAATACGTTAACGATAAATATTAAAAAAAAAAAAATTTTTGGTAGAATATTCAAAGACCCACCAAGGAAATCCAATATGGAAAGATCCAATATTCGCTACCGCGTCGGTGTGGGCAAACTTGTTTCGCTGCCGCGACGCCAGGAAATTTTCCGCCACGGAAAGTTTGCATCCGCCGCGACAGCGAATGTTTCGCGTTGGTGTGGGGGATCCTTTATGCTACTCAACCCAAAGACCCAAGTGTTTTGCAAGTTTCAATAATGTTTTTATTCATTTATGTTTGAAACGATATTTACCACTGTAATTTCGCAATATTTAATTTATCTAATTTGGGAAAAGTTTTCAAAAAAAAAAAGAAGCTTGTAATTTTAATAATATAATCTTTAATGGTTTCCATATTAGTTAGAAGATGTAGAGTTCGGATGGACTACAACTTGGAGAATCAAACTTAGAAGCTGAGAGAACTCCCTAGAAGCTGAGTCTAGGCTTCCAAGATCAAGAGCCTGACATTCTCAGGCCTTTAATGATCTACACCTTTAGTTAATCAGCACTTGAGGAGTTAAAAATCAATATTTGGTCAATAAATAATTTTTGAAGAGCCTAAAGAACTAATATTTGAACAAGTCTTTAGAGGCTTTAAGGGGTCAAACATTCAAGAGTTTATTGTTATAGAAGCTTGCAACATATTTCAAAAAGAGTTACTGAAGAAACTGCAAGTTACAAAAAAAAACAAAAAAAAAACAATCAACTGTATACACTAAGCTCTCTGTCAAAAGCCCTTTTATACGTCAAAGAGTTATCACCAAGCTAGCTCTTAAGCTAATATACCGTTACAACATATTGCTTTATTTTGCATATTTTCTGAAGTATTGTTACTTCTATGGCCAGTTATGATTGCGCTAGATACTAAATTGTTAGTTTTAAAAGTTGCAACCATTATTACCTTATTATTTATATATATATCTAAGAATGTACTAGCAAATAATCTAATAACATAAATCTCATTTAATAATGAAGACCATTAATATATTAAAACAAAAACCACTGTGTTAATAATAGTTTATTCCTACATAAATTTCACACTCTAGATTGCGTGACGCAATCCAGTTTTGTATTCCTAATGTATAAATGGTTAAAAATGAAGAATGACAATTGATTGCTTGACAAAATTGCAAATTAACTTAATTATATACTTATTTTCTGTTACGTTATAATTTACTGGACGCTAAAAAAAAAAAAATAAGTCCTATCTACAATTACTTTTTACAAAGTAATAATTAAGTGTTTATTATTAGTGCAGAAGTGATAATTTTTTCTTCATTTGCTGGTTAAGTTCATTGTTGAAGATTACACAATGTTATTGATTAGTTGAGCCTTGTTGGTTGTGTATATACATTGCGAAATACTTATGTTGGCACAATCATTTGGCACTCATTCTATTATATCTTTAGTGACTTTGGTAAAGAACGCAGCTCAAGATACATACCATGCATACGGCGTTTATTTCCGAGTGGAGTACATGTTCAGCCGGCGGTTTAACTATATTTTTATTATCATAATGACTGCATTGTAGTTGTAAAAATAAATAATTAATTAAATGATCTTTATTCAGAACTAATCATGGTGATGAAAATTTAATTTCCAATTTCCATGAATCACTAAAGAAATTTGTTTATTTAAAGGTAAAAGTAATTATTTAACCTGTAGAAAAACGTTGGCAGTAATGGTAACATTTAGATGGACACGAATGGTCTCCTAGTCCTTAGTGCACACGAATAGTCTTTTTTCGCGGCGGCTACTAATTAGCAGTTGGTTTGAAGATTCTACAGATTTCACTCCTGTTTTAAAATAAAATATGTAAAAATGAAACCGCATAACAGCTGGGTATTGCATTAGCAGAATCCTTAATAAAATGTAATCTTTTAACATAATATGTAATCTTTATTAGCCGCTCTGATCCATGTTTACACATTACATACTTATAAGAAAGATAATTTACACACCACACACACACCACACACACACACATATATATGATTATATTATATATATATATAGATATATATTTCACAACCTCAAATATATTTTGAAGATTTTTTGAGACTGTGATTTTAGGACCATCTTTAAACTTGATAATCTCTGTAACGCACAGGAATGAATATCGTATATTATTGCTATCTCACTTAAAATGATAACGTTGGCTGAAATATGGAGCTGGTGTGCAAGGATAGATGATTCGACTTCTTTGATCAATGTATTCATGGAATTTTGTTGGTAGCGCTAAACTTGTTCGTATACTAACTAGTTCTGCTGTGTGGTATTGGGTTTACTCCAGTAGAACAAGATTATTGGCGGAAATAAAGTACAAACCACTGTTGAGATTTGAAGAGTGATTGCTATCTTGAGCGCTAGGAGAACGATTTAACAGCTGCAGGTCTGAGTATGGCAACGTGTGGTACAATGAGGTTGTATGCTCAATAGCCGTTCCTCGAATTAGTTAGTGGCCTTGGTCGGTGATAAAGACACAATTCGGATCTTCGCTTTCCGAAATTCGCCATCCTATGTCCGTGGTGCGAACTATGATTTCTGCAGTATTGCCTTCACTAGAGGTCATCTTTGGCCAACAGTTAGACTTGATGACATTTATTTTTTTAATAACGAGTTATAGTAATGCATTGGAAGCTGGAAAGACCTACTGAGCACCCTATCGATACAGATTGAGACTTTTCAACCGATAGCTCCCTTCTAAGCCTGTTTATTATAGAAATTTAAAAATCTACGCAAGGCTTCTAATCTTCTCTGGATGAGACCGTCGCAGTCTCTCAGGAGTTACTGGGTTCTACTTCTATATCTCACAGAACATGATCTATACCAGGTTTCTTAAGATGCCTCCTAAGTCTACAATGCCCCGTGAGAAAGCCTGACTTCATACGAAGCCTATTTTTCCTCAGACTAATGCAACTTCAGATTTTTTTGTTTATAGGTACCTCCTAGAAAAGTCTTAGCCTCCCCTAATTCTACAAGGCTCTTTTGACTTCATCCGCATTTCCAAGTTCCTCTGTCGAGACTACATCTCTCAAAGGCTTCTAGCTACGGTCCCTTACCTTCGATTCCTTACCAGATCGTCGGCTAACTCATTACTTTTTACTTCGCGATCTGGCAACCAATGCGGGAAACTCTATTAATACTATACAAGTCATTCAGTTTACCAAAGCATTCCCATACCATTTTTGTACTAATGTGTTTTACTAATGACGGCCTGATTATCAGATAGGATCATAATCTCGCTTCGATGTTCCACATACTACAAAATCTGACGATGTTAGTGATCCTTCTCAGCATGCTGCCCTTAGATTTCCTCTTTCTAGGAGCCTCTACTTCTCACAACATCACCGGACACGGTGATGGGCAGTGTTGTCTGTAGGCTAGAGAATATCTGCTCGGAACCCGGTAGTGCTTTGAGAACAATCTGATCTAATCTAATCTAATCTAGTGATCCTTCTCAATCAGTCTAATCTAGTGGTCCTATGTATGATAAAGATGCGCTTAACGGCTTCGTAGACCTATTTGCTGCTCGCTTAGTATGTGTTTAAACTGCAATGAATGGTTCAATTGTGAGTTTAGCTTGGTGATTTGATTCGTCTCATTATCAAACACGAAGTACTGAACAGTCAGTAAGGTGTCAGCTTTAATGAATATTTGCCATTATTCTAAAGTTAAAGTAGGCCATTTGCAATATTCAAATATTTCTGCAAAGCCAGTTCAGAGCGTTAAAATCAATGGAATCAATTTATTAAATTCCGTTAAAATACATTAAATTCTTAAAAATTAAATATTTTACACAGTATTGCTTGATTGCTTCTTAAATTTGAAATAATTTTAGCGTCATATAAAATAAAATACACATAAATGTAATCCTTAGTTATTTAAGTTTAAAACAGAAATTTTTAAAAATTTGCAGTAAGTTATGTTAATATGAACGTGTATGGGCGGTAACAAATAGAGAGATACTTGTTTATTGAGAGGCTGTCTGGTCTACCTATAGGTGCCCATAACGTAAATCATCAGCACTGTCAGATACGACAACTAACCTACTATGAGAAAGACCTAATTTGAATAGCGTATTCCATATTTACATTATTTATGGCCGTCCGAACAAAAACCAGTGCTCACCGGCTGTGTGTGTACCTCTCACCGCAGTTTACCTTCTCAATATCTGCCGCCATTTTATTTTTTTTAATAACTCCCATTTAATTTTGTGTATTTTTGTCAGTCATAGATTTTATCACCTCCTTATTTTGTCTCCTTGTTGAGTAAGAAAGATAAATTGTCTACACTAGCAATAAATAAGAAAGCATTAGGTTCAACTCATTAATTTATGATTTGCTCCTTTATTAAAAATTTATATTAAAAAAATAGAAAAAAAAGAATAAATAAATAAAATAAATGAAACAAAAATTCTTTTAGGCATTGGTATGTTCATTTAAAACCGCATAATTTACCCGCACGTTCACCACCAACTCAATCTTTCTTTCTTTATATTGTAAATTTCTTAACCCAATTTTTCCAATAATTGCCTTAACTTATAATGTTTCTTTGTTTCATACCTGAAAACTTCTAGTGCCCTTTTGTTTTCCATAAATCATTAAATCGTCCATACCATTCAGGAGCTGCCCGGGTTTTTTCTAATGGCTTGTACTGCCCTTTCTAAGCCGACTGAAAAGTACGAACCATAAAGTGTTTCATTGTTCTAGGAGCCCACAATACTCCAAGAAATTGCTTTGCATCAATTGGCCATAATGTAAAATATAATATGTAATATTTACCGTAAAATGAAAACTTTTATTCCTGAATTCTTGAGAAGTTATTATTTTCTTATTTCTGGTAGGTTCTGATTGTCTCTCATTTTCAGAGAAATTTGACACAGAAATATTGGTTTTCACCACTTTAATTTAGGTCAAATTGCATGCTGATTCATCAAGTTGACTTTCTACACTATTTTCTTAGCATTTTCTAGAGATAGATAGTAAGGAATGAGGAAAAATTGCAGGTTCTGATGACCAATATCTCTCTGTAATGGTGAACACTGCGGGGGGATCCTTCAATATTCCAGAATATTTTTAAAAAACTATTTTTTTATCTCTAAAGTAGTCCGTCTTATTTTCTATATTTATTGCCCTAATTAATTGTTATTAATTTTTACAATAATATAAACTGAAATTCATATACCCTAATGTTTAAATAAAAATAAATTTCAATAATTATATCCGGAAATGTAAGGCACGAAGCCAATTTCTTTTTTATTTTATTAGTATTTAGTTTATTTTAGAAATGTCTATCAAGGTAAAAGAAAGAATAAATTATTTTTGCCACTTTCTCTCTGACCCAACTTTTTACTGTGCATTCAATAGACTAACTGCAATCACTTGTTGCACATCATTTTACAAATTTTACAAAAGCTATTCTTTCATTCATTAAGTCTTTGATACAACACTTCTCTCACTATCTTGAAATGCAATTAAGCACAATTGATAAGATCTGGTGGGAATATTTACCACTAGTTTCATGCTAATAACACTTTTACAAACTGACTGCACTATGGTCTGTTCGTATCTTATTTTCTCTTGGTATATTGTGTATTGTATGTGTTTATGTATTCAGATAAATACAGTATTCCAGTGACCGACTATTTTGCAATTAGTTTTTTTACTTATTTTTTCTTCTTTCTTTATTTAACACAGATAGACACTATTATCGTGGGAGTATCAAAGATGTTCACAACCTAAAACGGACGTTAGGTAACAATAAGTGATGTCTTATTTGTTTCAATTTCCTTTACAGTTATTTATAGAAACAAGTTATATGGTGCGTCATTTTCTTACCTAACTTTTCCTTTGTGGAAATTCCAAATTATTTATATTAATTATTCAATTAATTCTGTAACAACATCCTGTTGCATTCTATATGAACTTTAAACTCTAGGATTGATTATACTTGTTCATCGCTCTGAGGCAGGTGTGCCTCAGGGCAGTATCCTCGGACCTATACTCTATACAATATACACTGCAGATATTCCTACCCGAACTGACCCTTCTCATTCCTATGCAGATGGTACACTGCAATTCTCTCTTCTCATCCTGATCCTGTAATTTCATATAGAAACCTACAAAATCATTTAACAGAATTAGAATCCTGGTTCAAAAAGTGGAAAATCCCCAATCAATGAAAGTAAATGTCAACGAATCATCTTCACACTACGCCGGATAACTCTTTCACCTCTATTTTATTACCATGTCCCACTTCCAACTGTTGATGTCGTCCGCTATCTTGGCCTGTATATTGACAAGAGGTTAACTTGGAATTCCCATACACGACTTAAACGATGCGAACTCACTATACATTCAGACTTGTTAAAAGACTTTTCGATAACCGATCACGACTTTCATTAGAAAACAAAGGACTAATATATACATCATTTCTCAATCCAATATGGACATACGGACTTGAACTGTGGGGTTCAACCAGGCGTTCAAAACCTCAACAATCCAAAATCCTTAGAACCATAGTTAATGCTCCCTATTATGTAAACAAATTTAACTATCCTCAATGACCTCAATATAACTTTCCTTAAAGATATCATCAAGTTCTGCTACAAACAATTCCACGAACTTTTTCTGCCCTCTCGTTCCACTGCATCCTCTCGTTCGTCGACTCTCATCCTGGACACTCCCTGATAATCCTCACAAACGTGTGCGGCGAATTTGGCATCGTGATTTCTTAATGGATGAAAGTAACTAAAGTCGTAAGGATTGTCTGTCACCACTGGGTGACTTCTCCCTTCGTTTATATTTTGTTTTATTTTATTTTATTTACTATATATTGCTCTCATCAAATTTACTTATGACAATAAATCTGTCGTTGTAAATCATATATATATATAAAGATTATATTTCATTTATCTTAATTAATTAATTTTTTGAATCTTAATTAATTAAATTAATCTTTCTTTTAAAGAAAGATTGCGATGTGTCAAACATTCGTAATTGAGTTTTCATCGGAAATGAAGATTTAGAGTTCCCTCAGTATAAAAAAATTATTTTTCTAACAAATGATCTCTGTCTGTGTTGTGCCTGTGTGTGTATAACAAAATATATAGAGAGATGACTTCTACTAGATGTTTAAATTAAGGTTACCTTATTTAAGAGTTATTAACTTAAAGAATTAATTACTTTTATAAACATTGTATATATAATTAATTAATAAATGGGGGTGGGGTGAACAAAAATTCTAATTATGAGACTTTAGCCAGTTTAATAAAATTTGAACTTTTAAAATTTTTTTATCCTTAAATTTCAGAATATATGAACGTTTTATTCCAGTTGTCTGTGGATATACAATTAAATAGTGAAGTCTCGTATTAACTGTATATCAGGGTTAATGGGTTTTAGCCATCTTTTTGTGTATATATTTCTTGAAGTAAATGTTGGTAATCCTTTTGTTCACAGGTAATCCTATAAATGAATATGGAGGTACTTTACCTTACTTGGGAATAATGAACCCTTTGACATACCGACATTTTTTAATGTCTTTCACTTCCATTAGTCACTCAACTGAATCCTTTTTAGGATTATTATTAATACTTTAAACTGTATACATTTAAATTGTTTAAATATTAGTCTTAATACTTTTAATCTATTTAAAACTATACTTGTGTGGTACTTTGGTTAATGGTAAGATTAAACTAATAACTTCATTTTACATTTCCATTCGCATTAGATTTCTAAAACTGAGTTTAAGCAAAATACAAATTTTGTTTATTTTTAGACCATGGTCTGTTTTTATAATAGACACTATGTGTATGTTTCTTTGTATGTGCCTGCAAAATTGCTTGTAAATAGTGGAACTAAAAAAAATGAAGGACGTTCAAACCTGATATTTCGTTTGGGTGTTGTTTTAAAGATGTCTGCTTAAATCCATCATCCAGATTTATCTTTTTTTACTGAAAGTTTCATGCGGATAAAATATCTCAGGCACAAATATATAAATTTGTTAATATTTGCTAAAAACATTTATTCATACGATGAGTCCCTAAAGAAATATACTTCAGAAGCAGTACTAGATGAGTGGTAGCCGCTAGAATGAAAAGCAAATGCTGACTAATGTTGGACAATTGATGTGTCCAAGAGAACTCATGAAAATTCAACTTTAAAAGATTTGACTACGAAGTGTTTAGAATGTAAAATCGAAAAGAGCACACTTTTTTATGTCATAAATTTTTTGAAAATTACGAAAAATAACTGCAAATGAATGAATAAAATAAAACCGTATCTTCTCAGATTTTTTTTAAGCAATGGCAACGGCGGGCTTCGCTTGAATGGATGTATTACCGCGAACTCTTTCTATATGTAGACATTCAAATGATTTAGTGAGAAACACGATTGTGTACGAAATGAAGCTGCTGGGTTGATGAGTTATATCAACCAGATTTTCAATGTTTATAGATTTTTTTTTTTTTTTTTTTTTTTTGGAACAGATTCAAAGTGATGATTAATTCACTAAATGTGATGTAATGATTCATTAAATAGAGAGTTCTGCTAATGCTATTAAAGTTGGTGATTTCATATTTGTGACCATTACTAATCATTAGATTAGGCAATTTTAATTTCAGAAGGTGCTCAGAAATTTGTTTATGTTTAACATACTAATCTACGATGGATATATTTCCAAAAAAAAACTTATGGCAGGAAATACTAGATGCTAGATACTAGATGCAATTTGACTTTTTTGATATCACAGATCATCTTCACCCATTTAACATAATGTTTTTATCATTTATCTATATTCTCTTCAAATTAGATATTTTTATATTTAATAAGAATCCTTTTAAAAACAATTTTAACGCCGAAAAATATTTTTTCAATTATCCATTAGGTCTACATATTATGTTAAGTTAATATACCAGGTTTCAATAATATCGTTAATATTATTTTAGAGAAAAATTACTGAAGATTTTTTTCGAAGACATTCCATCTTGCAAACTCACTTTGAAATGAGCACTGAATAATGAACAAATTTAATAATAAAGAAACAAAAGTGGCATCTCAAAGCTATTTGTGGATTTGGAGAATCAGAAATTGATAAAAAAAAAACATATAAAAAAAAAACAACTTTTTAATCAATTGTATAAAAGTCTTGGATATTGAAATGAGTAAATTTTAAATTGATCTTTAAAAATTCTTGACCCATTATTAAGTTAAAATGAATTGACATCCGTTACAAGCAACAGCTGTCCAATGATTTAATGGTTCAATTTTATCAGCGACCTGATTTTCTAGTTTAAAAAAAAAAGAAATCTTCACTTATGCATACCTTGATTGAAATGTATGATAACTAAGAAAAAAAAAAAATAAGAAACTGGTTTAGTCAAATTAATATGAAATATTTTTGTCAGTTTAGGCATATATTAATTTCTCTCCCACTAATAACAAATTGTATTTTTACACTTAACATGAGAATTTAATAAATTATTAGCAATTACTTGAAATAATTAAAAAATATGAATTAAAAAAAATAATAATAATAATAAATGCAGAAATACTTAAATGATCCGTTGCTGAGTTAATTAGAGGCTATATTTTCTGCAATCAGTAATGAAATTAATTTTAAATCTATAATTTCTGTCATTTTTTTTAGGCCATTCCTTTTATTTTTTTTTTTTTGTTAATTGCCAAATCCATCTTCTAGATTTGTTGACAATAAGTTTGCCCTGTTGCCTGTTGCCTTACCAACAAATTAGAGAGTTATGCGTATGGTGTACCCTTCGTTGTGCAAATTAATCATAAATGATCTCTTCTCATTAGTAACTTAAACTTTAATACAAACTATAAATAAATTTTCAGTAAACAGTCATTTGAGAAATCAATAAAAAAAATCAAAACCTCAAAAAATTAATCATCTAATAAATATCGTTTGGAATTTATAATAGAGAATAAAAGTAACATTCTGATTTTGATTAAATGCTATTATGATCGTTCAATTTTTCAAAAAAAAATAAATAAATAGAATCAAGTTTAATTTATTGATTCTTTATTGTTCTCTAAAACAATCTTTATCACAGTTTATACAACTTATTCAATTCTTAAACTGTGTAAAAACAACTGTGGTTTTTATTGACTACAATCTTCACACATCTATAATCTGTGGTATAAGTATAAATCTTTCTGAAAACTGTTTGCCAGTTTTGGGTCGAGTAGGACTGTTTCACTCAAAGCAGCGGAGCCATTTTTTTTCTCCCAAGCTAGTCATGTCTATGATAATGATCTGGAATGCCAAAAGTTTAACGTTTCGTGGAAGATCTCTGCAATTATAGTTTTGTGAAAACTGCATTTAAATACTTTTTTCTTTTGTTTTTAATATATCAGTGAAGCCATTTTAAGTGTTTAAGAAATTTTGGCAGATAAGACATGCAATCTTCCAATCAACGATTCTTACACAGCTCTGTCAACGTGAAATCATTGATGAATAGGGCGCTAATGGATTCTATATTTTTAAGAGTGAAATTTATTGCACGAGAGATATTTTTCGAAAATAAATTGTTTTTTTTAAAAAAAATCTTACGAATCTAATTCGTTAAATTCAGCCTTCTTTATCTCCAGGACGCGTTTTATCAAAGATGTTTTTTCTGCGTAAAGGCTGCTTCATTTTATGGTTATCTTATGGTCTTTTTGTTGCCGCTTTAACCATGCCAACCTCTTCAATATTTTGATTACATTATGATTTTGGCGAAATAAACCTTCTCTATTATCTGTTTCCTATTGTCTTTACATAAGACATAGTAAGTTTGTAATTACTAGTCATGTAATTTTCAGTGCTCTCACCGATTACTTGTGTACTCCATAAAAATTTAATCTCCCCCCCCCCCACAATAAATTTGAAAATTGGGCTCGAATTTTTTCTGTTACAATATTGTATGTTAAAGGGCTGGTGATTTTTAAATGATGAAATTATTTCCTCAGCCTTTACTCCCTTATGAATAATATATTAATATATGTATTTGTCTGGATTCGCAGCACCCTGTCAAACCTAATACAGTCAAACCAAAAGTTTATTTCCAAGACGGCCTTTCAGAAGGTTCTAAAGAAAATAAATCTTTATTTGCTACTTGCAGATAAATAATATGATTGTTAGAAGCTTTTGTTCCCGTATTTTCTTGGCGCTGCTACCTTTATTTATTTCTTAAAGAATATTTAGTTTATATTGTGATTGGTTCCGCAGAGCTGGGAAAGCATCAGAGATATTTTTCGTGATAGCCCTGCTTCTTTTTTGTGTGTCATCGACCGGTTTCGGGCGTTCGCCCATCATCAGGATATTTTTGTCAAAACTATGTGTTTATCATAGACTTGTACAGAGCAAATACAGTTGATACACTGCTCTGTACAAATACAGTTGCTCAACTGTATTTGCTGTGTGTAAGTCTATGTTCACTGTTTGACAAAAAAACATCCTGATGATGAGCGAACGCCCAAAACCGGTCGATGACCACAAAAAAAAGAAGCAGGGCTATCACGGAAAATATCTCTAATATTTAGTTTAGTTTCTAATAAATCTTACTTAAGTTTTTATGCTCCAATGAGTACAATCATTCTCTTCTTCTTTTTTGTAGATGAAGTGTAGATACATAGAGATACACTTTACATGGATAATGTTATGGGTTTTGATAATAAACTTCCCTTTATATCACTTATAATTAAATATATAGTTTGTTAAATATGATTAAAACTTTACAACAACCTGGTTTACACATTTACCTACTACTTACACACTCATAGGGTGATACTATTTACTTTGTTTAGAATTTAGATAAGCAAAATTTTCAACAATTTAATTTTAACAAAAAAGTAAACAATTGTTCGTTTTATACATTCTGTTTCTATTTTTTTTTTTTTTTTAAGAAAACATCGATGAATTTAACAAATTTTTAGAATTTCATAATTAAATATTGGAATGATAAAAAATTAAAAAAAAAAACAACAAAAAAACTACCAGCAATGCTTGAAACGGATTAATAAAACATTAAAATACAATTCTAAAAAGGTGTACATTACAAAAACCATATCTTTTATTTGTAGATAGATAAAAGACATTAAATAATATGAAAATAAAAACTTTACCACTGGAGAAAAATAATTTCATCCTTAATCAATAATATGATAAACTTAAAAAACAAAAAAAAGCTCAAACAAAAAAAAAAAAACAAAAAACAAAAGTTGTAAGAAAAAGATCAACAACAAAGAGATGTCTTCATCTTGCAGGGGCGCTATAAACTTTTGTACCTACAGCAGAATACCTACATCTATGGAAGAAAGAATTGAAAAATAAAATAATAATAATAATAATAAAAGTGAAAATGAAATAAAGAAGTTACCTTTATTAGTCAATGGAACAGAAATAGATTTGAAAAAATAAATAAATAAATAAATAAATAAAGGTAGAAAAATAAAATACATACTAAAAACAAAAATTACAGGTTACAAATGTTCATTTAAAAGTGTTACTGCTAAGGAAGATAAAGTAATTATTATTTCATCACTTATTATTTAAGAAAAAAAAAAATTAAAAAAAAACAAAAAACAAATCTTCAGTGAATACGTCACTTGCGGACATTCTCTTACTGCAATTATCGTTTTTATTGAAAAAAATTGTATTAAAGCTGAGAAACTTTAATAAATATTTAATTGTATTCAATAATATGGGATAGTTAAAGTAACTGCTCCCTTACACAAAAATGATAGTTCTGAGGTCAACATATACTCGCAGCTCCTCAGATCCGTTCATAAAGTGAATTTTTTACTGGTAAAGTATTTCTTAATAAATTGAATTGTTGTTTAGTTGAATGTATCAAGTTTCAAACAAAAAAAAAAAAAAAAAAAAATTGGTTATAATAAAATATTCACATATTGACCAAAATCTTGTTGGCGGATCCCTGAAAATTACTATATGAAATATAATTTGAACTTTCCAGGAGCTCAAAGAGGAGAAAAAACTGATTAGCTCAATGATAGCGCACTGGACTTGTAACACAGAGGTGCCAGGTTCGAGTATAAGCTGTGCTGCCCTTAGATTTTCTCGCCTTAGGAGTCACTATTGCTTACTGTTCGGTGATGGGTAGTATTGTCTACAATGAGAGAACACTGTCCAGAGGCCGATTGTGTTCTGTGATAGCTGCGGGCATCAATGGCATTAATAATAATAATAATAATCAGACCTAGGGAAGGGATTAGCTAAGTGGTTAGCGCGTTGGACTCCCACGCGGGGAGGTCCCGGGTTCGAGTCTAGTGCTACCCTTAGATTTTTTCTTCCTAGAAGCCTCTACAGCTCACTGTTCGGTGATGGACAGTGTTGTCTGCAGCGAGAGAACACTGTCCGGAGGCCGACAGTGCACTGAGAAGGCTCCGGGCGCTAATGACCATAGATGTTGAAGCGCCTTAAATTAAAAATAATAATAATAAGACCTGATATTATGTGGCACAATAAGAGTGAGGTAAGGTCCCGGACTCAGCTAATGTTGTGCGGGCGTTCAATGAGAAACTGATTAAGTAAAGGCCGCTGGCAACTGAGGTTGCTTCTCTTAGGAGGGGCGTTGAGTCTGTTGACATTGTGCCGATTGTCATCTCTGCAGTTGGTGCAATACCGCGCGCTATCCAAGGTGGACTACTCAAACATGAGATTAATAGAAGGACGCCTGGCTATAATGCAGCCAGCTGTAATCCTCAATTCCTGTAGCATTATCAGGGAAATTTTGCTGCAGGGCAAGGATGAGCCGCGGCCGCTGGACCACTGATGATGATGGCCAAGTATTACTAATACAAAACAATGTTCACTTATAATGTTCCAGGAGCCTCCCTTGCCTAAGGGCCGCGAGACACCTCAATTAAAAAAATAATAATAATAAATTAAAATAATTAATAATAATAATAATAATAATAATAATTAACTTTCCGCGATTCTAGTTTATGAGTTATTACTAACCTATACATACACACAAACACACACAAATTTTGAAAGCATTTTTTCGTGCTCAAAGAATCTCAAAATATTAATTTCTTTCAGAGAGAAAGAGGGGGAAAAAGAACGACTCAAAATTTTGGAAATTTCACATGAATGCAAAATACTTTTAAAATTGGTATCTATTTGTGTAGCAAGTATTTCAAACACGAAAAACTGTAGGAAAAACAAACTTCATAATCCATTTAGGTACTAAACATCGCATCTGACTCGAAGGTTTTCAATCAATATCTTGTCAACCGGAATTGTGCATCTTTACTGATAATTTTACATTTTCTCGTTGTCTTTTTAAGCGAATTGCTATATGGAAGCCTATTATCAAAATAATACTGCAATGTTAAATACCATTGTTAATATTGTTGGTAGATTAAGTATAAATTACTTTAAACTATTGATGATTTTTATTCCTCATACTTAAGCGTTTTAATTAAATTAGAGGTTTTACCAATAATAACGGCTCCACTGTAGAAGAGGGGGAATAAGTTTACATTATATGGAAGAAAGAAAAAGTTGATAATATATTATGTTTACCACATAGTTGCAAAGAGAACAGGTTTTTTTACTGGTGACAGTCGTAAATGTTTCTTAAAATAAATCGCATATAAAGGACAAGCTTTGAAAGTAGTGCACTAGTGTGATCCGGACATTCCACCATATGTGACGCAATCTTTAAATCCGGACATTCTCTTCCTTTAACAACTTTTTTATTTTTTTTATATTTTTTATTGTGATACTTATTTTTGAGTCATCTTTGTCTTTTTCTTTTTCACAGTTTTTATTACTGAAAAAAAAAAAGAGTTTGTTTAAAATGAGTTTTGCTTCAAAAAATAAAAAAATAAAAAAAAATTAGCGGAAATCCTAAACTATTTTCGGTATTTCTATAAATGAATGTCAATTCCCCCACGCACCAATACTTTATCAAAAATAATTCTAAGAAAGAAGGGGATTAGCTGTGGTTTATTGTTAGTACGCTGGACTTCCACCGGAAATCATAGGTTTTAGTCCAGCATTGCTGCTCTCAGATTTTCTTTTCCTAAGAGCCTCTACAGTTCACCTCTCTTATACGGCAATGCACAGGGAAACAGTCCATTTTAACAATTTTAACTCATATCAATAGAGTTGGTCCGATTACATAAATATAGGGGGTTAGCACCTATGTGGCAGCACCCATAATGATTACACTTTAATTCGCAATACAACAGCATTAATAAGTATGAACAAACCCAATAACATTTCAATTATAATGTCACAGATTCCTACGGCCAAGAATTAGAATTAGAATGATGCAGGGGGGGGACTCAAACCCAGGCGCTGAAGACTCCCATTGAGGCTTATTGTGCCAACCCCTCAAAACTTAGTAGAGGAACCCCTCCTCTTCGTGAGGTCCACAACCTTCCCCACCAGTCCTTCTTGGAGTACGATTTCCTCCGGTCTCAGAGTGCCAAAGATATCGTACCGCAATCTGCCGATTGCAACTCAATCAAACAGCAGGTGAGAGGCCGTCTCTTCCTCCTCCTGGCACAGTCTACACAAGGGCTCTGAATCCACCAATCCCACCTTGTGCAGATGGTTTTCTTGACCCCCCACCAAGCCCGGTAAAATGGCCCGTTATCAGAGAAATCTGATACCTGCTTAGACCGCAGGGTGTCTCTGGTTCTTCTTCTACATAGCTCTGGCATGACCATTTTGCCGTGTTTTGCTCCAGTACTTACCCACCAGTGACGATTATGCTCTCTCCGAGTCCATTCTCTCAGAGACGCCCTCACCATACTTTTGGCTTTTCCCAGAACAGGTTTCGGCCCACAAAAAGGGAGTATTCGCTCCCTCCCTGGCTAGTTGGTCGGCTATTTCGTTACCTTTAATCCCCTTATGCCCCGGCATCCATTCTAGCCG